>ML310803.1:0-88605 GCA_005239505.1 Nicotiana paniculata
ACCTACCGGTATTTGCGGCATATTCCGCACACTTTCAAACTTATTCAATTCTCCAGTCATATGTTTCGATGCACCGTGTCAATTATCCACGGGATTCTCGTCATCTTACCGTGCAACCGGTCACGTTTACTTTCTCCTTTAATAACACATTGTGATCTGATTTGAGCAATATTTGTTCTCAAAACAGATCCAGTATTTTCTTTTATTTTATCAACACTTTTATTCTTCACAAGACCGCAGTTACCAAGATAATCGATTTCACACGTAGTCATCATCTTTTGTAAAATCGCTTAACTGGCAACACCAAATACTTTGGTTAATTCACTTTTCAACAATGGAGAGTCTCACAAAATTCTCTAAGCTCCTAACTCGATGGATCGAGATTTGGCTCGATACCATGTTAGAATGCTAAGAAATAATGAAGAACAAGACAAGACAAGTTTTAGGGTGAAATCTCTCATCCCCTTCTCATTGATTCCACAAGTATTTATAGGCAAAGAAATAAGACAAAACCTAAACTAATTGGGAAACCTAATTGTAACCTACTCCTAAATAACATAGGAAATATACAAATCTAGAATATTCCTTATTTACTTTTGTTTCCTTATCACAAAGAATCATTCAACTTTGCCTAAGCATAATATATACTTATCTCTTTGGTTTCATGTTAATGACTTTATGTGATATTTAAACAAAGTTAAGTTACTTTTTGTTTATAAAAAATAGTTTAGTGACTTTCATGCTACTTCAATTAAGTTGAATGATTATTTCGTTAAAAAATATTCATCTATGAAATTAATCAACCCACATCATTGTTACAAACACATTACTGCAAAAATGAAAAGAACTATACTTTTTATTTTCAGGAGTATTTGGAAAATTTCATCTGCACGTAGAAAAGCCACGTATCTTGTTATATTCATATATTTAGATATCGATAATTGCTTATATTTATTTATTTAAAATGTTAGTAAGAAATTACGCAACACCTTACTTCTTCTCTTTGCATTTTTGGCCACCGGCAATTACTTGACACAGATGCATCTCATTTTCTGCCGACATTGCTGCAATGATATAGGGATGACTATTTGCTACAGGACAGATATCTTATTTTTGTCTCAGACAAAATCCAAAATATTACTCCATAAAAGATTTAAAAAGATATAAAAAGGAAAACTAGAAAGAACAACCAAGGTAGGGGCAAAATGATACTTTTTTATGAATCACCAAGAACTGAGATGAGATAGATAAAATTCATTTATCCTTAAATAAATGTCTCGTGTTCGAATCGTGGACTAAAAAAAAACCTTTTTATTTTTAAAAAGTATTATATATATGACGTGAATTTTAATTAATCAATATCCGAATATAATACTCAACTACATAAAAAAAAAAACTTTTCATTAAGGTGCGCAGATCTAAGTTTTGGGCCAAGACAAAATAGTGTCCAAGATTTCCGGCATAAGCTTTATCCAGCACATGAATGAGAAAAAAACAAGAAGAAAGCAGTAAAAAATTAGATGAGGCTGAGGTATAAACCCGGCCCACAATCTTAAAGTCTAGGCCCTGATGTCTGGTGAAACTTCAAGAAAGCCCAAAAACAGGCCATGATCTTTGTTTCATGGATTAGGTCAGCTACATTTTCCTAGCAATCTAATTTTGTCCCCCTTTTGTGGGGATATTTCATGATTATGGACCCACATCACCTCCCTTGTAAGTTGTGACTTGCTTCCAATAGAAAATAATAAGTTTGTAATCTATAGGAGGGTATGGATATTAAAGCACGACCCGGTGCATATAACATTTCGTGTTTATATATATGATTCGAGAAAAAGTCGTACCCCGTAGGAGTGTAGGAATATTATTTAAAATAAAAGGATACTATTATATTGGGTAAGGAAGGGAAATGGAGAAGGGAACGAGGAGACTAACCTTACTATCACAAGACTATAAGCTTTGATGGTCACGGGTGAATAGGGTTGTGTATAATTTGGTATATATCGAACTATCGTATTGAAATCGAAATTTTTGGTATTTGGCATTCGATATTTTGGTATTTGATTTAAGTTTTTAAAAGAATTGGTACTAGGTATGGTATTTGGTATTTAGAAATAGAATACCCAAATACTGATACCGTACAATCTATACTAAATTACATAATATACATATTATTGATTATAACAAAAATGTTAAATTTTTAAATTTTACGTTCCATTGTTCTAAACTTGTCTTCCTCCTTTTTCTTTGGTTGCTACTTTTTAACTTTTCAACTTTTCCTCCGTCTAGGTTTAGCATTTTTGATTTTCAACTCTTTTTTTTTCACTACATTATAGTATTTATATTTTTGTATTTGTGAGTACCTTACTTATGTATTACAATCTGTAGCTTTACGCACTAATTAACATTCGGGCCAAACAATCGAAATTATCTGACCGAATAAATCGAAATCGAAACCGAAAGGAGAAAAGTCGAACCATACCGAATTTAATTAAGTATGATACTGGTATAGCATTTTAAGAAAGCGAATACCGAATCAATATCTAAATACCATACCGACCGACCCGACTGACACACACCCATGCGAGTGAGTGTGTGAACATATTTTTGGGAGACTTCTTGATTATTTTTCTTATTTTTCTATTTAAAACCCCTTTTATAATGTAAAATATTAGTTTAATTTTCCAAAAGGCGATCATATTTCTAAATATTTTCGTATATACATTTGCGTAGATAATGCAAAGACAGGTGTGTCTATTGGTGAAGGTATTTGAATTTGTTAAGGTGATGTCTAATCTCTCATGATTCATAACGCACTTTTTGGTTGTATTTGTTCGAAGAAACTTTGAGTTAAATATGGTAAGATCTAAAGATCACTTTCCCACCTTAAAACTCCAAGAAATGTCTGTCTCATTGGCACTAGGTTTTAAATTCTAAGAAGAATTACATGTACTTCCTTTACTTGTCTCTTTCTCATAGTTATGTCCTTTTGCATTTCAGATGTACACGATTCACCCTTCTAATTCTTTTTTTTTTTATTTCTTCTCCCTTGTATTAGTTGTTACGTATAAGTTTCTTTCAAATGAATATAAATGAAAACAATAAATAATAGTTTTTCACTTGTCAAAAGGAAAAGAATACACGAGATTGTTAGTATTTGCTAAAATTATATACACCATCCGTTCAATTTTAGTTATTCATTTTTTACTTTGCACTCTGATAAGTGAGGATTTTGACTATTTATTATTACCTTTTATGCCGTTGTTTAGTCTAAAAGCATTGATTTGTGTTTCGAACTGATGAAATGTGCTAAATTGCAGGAATATTGGAAGATGGACTCCCGAGATGAAATCCAACTCAAAAAGGAGTAATCTAAACTCAAGGCCAACAAAAAAAAACTCAAGGCCATAAAAGGCACAAAAGCTCTCACAAAGTGCGGGACAACAGAATTTCATCTGCGACCGCTGATAATGAAGAAAAGTTCAGCAAATTTCTATGCAAAGTATGGACCGCACATGAATTGTGCGGCTGCAAAAGATGGGCTAGGAACAAAGTTTAGAGAACGTGCAATTTTCCAAGTTTCCAAGTCCCTCAGAAGTGCGGATCGTACAGGAATTGTGCGGCCGCACAAAAAGTGCCTTACGCCGCAGATGTAAAAGTGCGGACAACAGAAGACCAAGTGCGACCGCAGTTACAATTCTGCGGACATCAGAAAGAATGCTTCGCGGCCGCATATCAGAATTATGCGGCCGCAAACCTCTAGTTCCTGACAAGTTGAAGAAATCTGCAGACCGCACATGGAATTGTGCGGCCGCAGAATCTACCGAAGGGCACTTTTGTCCGAAATTTCTAGCTCTGTATAAATAGACAAGTTTCACAATTTTAGGTCAACATTTGACATCAGTAGCTACAGTAACTGTTTCTCCTACTTCTTTTAGTAGTTTTTCATATTTTGGGATATTTTAACATAGATTTTATCATTTTGATTTCACAATATCAGTTTAATTATCATTTCTTCTTCTATTTCTTCAATTTCAAGCATGAGTAACTAGATTTTTACTAGGGTTGTGACCCAACCCTAGTGTTTAAACCTTATGGGTGTTTAATTTAATGCTTGTTTATAGTTGGGTGTTTATTATTTAGCCTTGTTTATTCTTTATTTTGTGGAATTAATGGTTGCAAATATTAGTTCATGCCTATTTGACTTAGCCTCTACTTGAGAAAGAGAGACTTATTCTAGGAAACTTGGTTAACAAGAAATTGGGTCAATCGAGAGATTGATAAACCCAATTAAAGGGTAACTAGAGATAGTAATAACCTGACTTGAGCTTTTATCAACCGTTTTGTGCAATACCCATTTGGACTTGAGAAAGCCAAATTGGGCAAAATCACTTTATGATCGAGAGGTATTGAGTGGGTAATTGAGAGTTTATAGCTATAATACACCCTGATCAATAAGACAAGCATTAAGGTTTATATCCCATTGGGCAAATACCTAGGTGATGGTCATATCCCTAGGCTTTTTACAAAACTTAAAAAAATAACACAAACAATTTCTTAGTTTATTTCTTAACTTTACAATCTTAGTTTTAAATTATACATAGAAACAACCCAAATTTGTGGAAGTGTAAATCAAGATAGTCAAACTCGCATATTACAATATATACTCTTAACTCCTATATATAGCTCAATGTGGAAATTGACCTCGACTCTTGTTGGGTACTATTATTGCAATCGACCGTTTCATGACCTTAATTTGAGGTGTAAAATTGGACGAGACCAATTTTTGGCGCCGTTGCCAGGGAGCTAAAAAACGATGTTAGCTATATATTTAGGTGTGTTTTTGAAAATATCTTCTTTTCCGTCCTTGTTACTAATGTATTGAGTTATTGTAGGTGCAATCATGGCAAACAATGAGCTCGAAAACATATCTTTGGGGGATGTGGACATTGAGGATGATCAAATGGCTGAGGTCCCTCTTGAACCTCAAGCCAATAGACGAGACCGAGTGCCTCAAGACAATGTGCCCGCTCCACCCCCACCTCCACCACAAGCGGCTGCACACTGAGTGTTGCCGAATGAAAGGTATGCAAGTGCTATATTCCCTCCCCGTATTAGGGCGGGAAACTTTCAAATAACCAACGTGATGCTTACTTTTTTGGTTGAATCCACTAGGCATTGTGCTTAATGCTGATTTTTATATATAAAGAATAAATACAACAAAGGAGGGGGACATAAACCTGACCTCCAAAAATATGATACATGAACACTTGGTCATCCAAACATGACGACCGGGTGAAACCTGAATGCTATGATGAGTTAGACCTATAATGATGTTCCAATTGACTATCCAACAGTGATAGTCAATTGGATGTACAAAATCAGAGTGAAGTAAACTTAGGTCAACTATATAAAAATGCACAAGTGAACCTGTTTCTACTATGTAAAGGAAGTGGAGAGGAAACTTCCATATACAACAAGTTCTACATATGTCAATGGAGGGAAAAAAATTTCAATCTTGCTTTGACATTGGTGTCAAGGAAAGCCAGGTTGAAGATGTCTATCAAAAGGGTCCTTGCTTGTGGACAGTAGAGAGTCCTTGTTTGTGAAGAATGACAATTGTTGTATGTTATTGCTGACAGAAGAGGGTAAGCATTCTCATGTTTCCTGCATCCAGTTAAACTTGAAGCACCCAGTGAAGCTTATGCAAGGAATGATCCTGTGTTGGTGATAACTGATTGCAGAATTGAGCAGCTGAGCTAGGTCTGGGCCCCTAAGAGTGTGTTGCTGGAAATCTGTGCAGATGCTGATTTGTTTGGACTGCACCATTGAGGTTGAAAGCTTGAGTAGCTGAGCTAGGTCTACATGCTTTCAGAATTGCCCCATGTGGTGTTTTCATGATGTTTATGAAGTTGAGGATGAGCATGTGTTGGCTCCTGCAGGTTTTAACAGGAAGGGTATGACAAACCCTCAAATATGACACAATTGCAGAAGGTTGAGCATTTGAAATGCTAATACCACTCCTTGCAATTGAGTTAATATATTGAATCTATCCCAGGTACCTACAAAAAGAAACAAACAGATTAGTGCAAAAACTTCTGCTTCCAGGTTCTTGTGTATACTGGGAGCATTGTTGGGGGTTATGTTTTGAGGGTCATGACTTTTCATTGGAGGTATGAAAGGAGGTGTCGAGTTATGTTGGCTTGCAGAGCTGAATGTTTCTGTGTGACAGCCTAGTGAAAGGAGAAAATCAGTGTGGGTTTTTTGTAGTTGTTGGTGTGCAACTATTAGGAGAAGACCTTTTGCCCCCAGGTTCTTGTGTATTCTGGGTGCATTGAGGTGTGTTGGTCTGTGTTTTTTGATGAATTGCTGGGAGTGTTGTGGTGTTAGCACAACAGGTTTTTGGTTTCTGTAAAGAATAGGGCAGTGGTGATGGTTATTGGGTGACTTAGTTGTGGGGAGGTGACTGCAGGTAGATGAATTGCAGCATAAGGAACTGAGGTCTTGCCCAGTTGTTTTGCTGGAGATAAGTGCCTTTGCAATTAGACCCGCTGCTTCATTTTCTCTTCCGATGGATGATTTGTTGGACATCTGTGAGTTGGTTACAATCATTGAATGCTGTGATATGTGTACGCAATTGTTGTGTGGGCACATCTGTTGGTATTTATGAAGAACTGTCCACCTGATCTACTGATGAGTGCTTCAGCAGTTGGAAACACTGATTGATCCAATTGATATGATTCCAGGAGAATGAGCATCATGGATTATAATACCACACTCTGGAAGTACATCAATTGGACAAGCATCAGTGAATGAATGAAATCTGCAAAAAAGAAAACAGAGTTAGAGAAAAATAGGTCAATTCCGCCCAGTTTTTTGATTCTGTGTTTTTTCTGAGGTTCAGGGGTGTTTGCAGATTAGTTATTAGGCTGCAAAAAAGAGGGAATTTCTCCTAGGTTCTTGTGTGTAATAGGATCATTGATGAGAAAAGAAAGAAGGTGAAAGTTAGTCCATATCTTGGGAGTGTGGACTGGATTTCTGTCAATGTCTTCTTGCCTTTTCCCTTGCAAATTGAGAAACTGGTGTTGTGTTTTTTGAGTTCAAAGTTGCAGTATGTATGTGTGTGTGTGTGTTGAGATCTGACCCATTCCATTGATCAATCCTCAGGAGATTGAACAACATTGCTGTTAATACCACACTCTGAGGAGAGGCCAATGGTCTGTGCAGTCCCAAGGAGATGGTACGTGCAAAAAAGAAAATGAGGTTAGCATGGACTTGGATTGAGCTCAGTTGTTGCCTTGTGCTTTTCATTTGGACTGATAATTGTGCTCCCATTTCTAAGGCAACATCAACCATAACCATGAGATGAGGAAGAAGAACTTGCATGTTGTGGAGGTACCCAGATTCTACTGATTTTCTTGTGCCTAAAAGCAGGAGTACCCAGGTAATCTTGCATGATTTTCCCTCTGATGTGAGTTGGGAGAGCATAATCATTATTGAACTTAGTCAATGAGGTGAGTTCATGACTGAGCTTTGACAGGGAATCAGTAGGACAATTTGCTTCTCTATACACATGAGAAGCTCTGAAATCTAAACATTGGTTGCACATGTCCTTCAAATGTGATATCTTCATGTTCAAAGTCTAGGGAGGATCCTTATCTCTAAACAACCATTTGATCAAAAGTGCTGAGTCTGCTTCTAAGTGAATTCTTGTGAATCCATTAGCCAAACACCACTGAATACCCATTCTTGCTGCTTCTTTTTCTGCAAGCAATGAGGGCTCTTCACCGGTGCACCGAATCAAAATGCATACAAACACTTTAAGGGGTTCGTAGATACGTGTTGGGGGAGTAAACAAACAAATGTATCCGAGGATGCTTTGAGGCTAATTCTTTTTCCCTTCTCTCTATGGGAAAAGCTTTAGATTGGTTGGGACGTTTACCAAATCATTCAATTCATACTTGGGATGAATTAGCGGAGAAATTTATTTCTAAGTACTTCTCTCCCGGGCACATGGATATTCTTCAGGATGAAATTCTAGCATTCAAGCAAGAGCCCAATGAACCACTACACGAGATATGGGAAAGGTATATAACAATGGTGAAAGATTTTCCCAACAACGATATGACGGAGAACATGATTCAACAAACTTTCTATCGGGGGATCAATACAACCAACCAATGTGTAGTGAATTAACTTGCCGGTGGGAACTTTATGACTACGTATTATGCAAAGGTGTGTGATATCTTTGAGTGAGATGGAAAACACTTCATCAGCGTGGCAATCTCAGGCTAATGTTCCACAAGGTGATCCCAATATGATTCTCCTTCACAAAGAGGTGCATGACCATGGACAAGACATAGCCGAGTTGACTACCACCATGAATCAATTGACAAAGGCTCAACTTCAACAGTTGCAAAACCTGAGGCAAGTCAATGCATTGGAGGGAGTAAGTATGATGGTGCAAGCGAAAAACAAGAATTCGACAAGTGCAACAAAAGAGTGGACAATTTTGTGCAATATGATAATGGATTTGATCAAGATGACTCTTACAGTGACCAAGAATAAGAGGTCCAATATGTGAACAACTTTCAAGGGCAAAGAAACAACTTCCAAGGCCCTAGCCAACAACAATGGAGACCTCAAAACAATCAAGGCAATTGGAATTCTCACAACCATGGTAATTAGAGTGATGGAAACAATCAATCAAAGAAATTGGAATGACAACAACAATCAAGGCAATTGGAGTGGAAGCAATAATCAAGGGAATTGGCATAACAACAATAACCAAGGCAATTGGGGAGGCAACAATCAAGGCAGGTGGAGTAACAATCAAGGAAATGGGGGTCGGATTTTCAAAGGCCCCCGATGTATCAACAACCGATCAACCCACCTCCTTATCCTTCCCATGGTCCTAGTTCCTCCAACAATGAAATGGGCCATATTGAGAAAATTTTCAAGCAAATGATGGATAAGAATGTCGATTTCAATGCCCAACTTTCTACTCACAACACATCGATCTGCAACTTAGAAGTGCAAATGGGGAAAATATATCTTGCTTTAAATTCTTGTCCTAAATGGGCACTATCAAGTGACACGGTGGTGAACCTAAAGGGTGGAAAAAATACGGGGAATGCCGTGGCCGTTACTACAAGAAGTGGAAGAGGTGTGAATGCATCCAACTCAAGTCAAAAGTAACTTGTGGATGATTAGCAATTGGTAGAAGAAGAAGAGATCCCAAACAATAGGGTGAAATCAAATGATGAAGTGCGGATTGATATTGATGACAATATGTAAGAGACTCAAGAGGAAGTGAACCTGTCTATGGATCATGTTGTTGACATACCGAAACGGGTAGTGCAAAAGGCTAAGGCATCATTGCCTAAGCCACCTCTTCCATATCCTCAAAGGCTCGCCAAGCAAAATGGCAAGAATCAATTCAAAAAGTTCATTGACATAATGAAGAGTCTTTAGATAAATGTGCCATTAGTTTAAGCCTTGGAGAAAATTCTCGATTATGCAAAGTTTATAAAGGATTTGGTGACAAAGAAGCGGTCCATGAATTTTGAAACTATCAAAGTCACTCATCAAGTGAGTGCAATTGTGTATTCGATGGCTTCTAAATTGAAAGTTTCCGGTGCTTTTACAATCCCTTGTACCATTGGAAGTGCCGAGTTTGCTAAAACTCTTTGTGATCTTGGGACGAGTATTAATTTGATGCCGTATTCAGTTTTTAAGACCTTGGGAATTGGGCAACCAAGACCCACATCTATGAGATTACAACTGGCCGATTGTACAATGAAGAGACTGTTGGGAGTGGTTGAATATGTATTAGTTCGTGTTGATAAGTTCATTCTTCCGGCGAATTTTGTCATTCTTGATTGTGATGTGGACTATGAGGTGCCGATTATTCTTGGAAGACCTTTCCTTGCTACATGGAAGTCTCTTGTTGATTTGGAAGCGGGAGAACTCACTTTCCGAGTGGGTGATGAAAATGTGGTGTTCCACGTGTGCAAATCTATGCGGCAACCAAATAGCAATGAAGTGTGTTCTTTCGTGGACTTGATGAACGATGTGATTATTGATGATACAAGTGCCACAAGTAATGTGTGTGATATGTTGGAGGCCTTCTAGCTCGACTTTGATGATAACGAGATGGATGGCTTCATGGAATGTGTAAATTCTTTTCAAGGAATGGGGTCGTACAACTATGCACCCCAAAAACCTTCCTTGGATATTGAGAATAGGAAAAATCTTCCAACGAAGCCGTCAATTGAAGAGTCTCCGACCTTGGACTTGAAGCCATTGCCTCCAAATCTTAGGTATGGATTTCTTGGCCCTTTTTGTACTTTATCAGTTATCTTTCCTTTTGTTTGGCTATCGTGCAGGTTGATTCAACATTGGTGGTGCTACACAAGAGAAGGAAAGCTATTGGGTGGACTTTGGCGGATATTCGGGGAATAAGCCCCCATTTTTCATGCACAAGATTAACTTGGAGGAAGATGCCAAACCATATATTAAACATCAAAGGAGACTCAACGAAGCTATGCAATACGTGGTCAAAAAGGAGATTATCAAGTGGTTGGATGCCCAGGATGTCTACCCCATTTCTGATAGCTCATGGACTTCTCCAGTGCAATGTGTCCCAAAGAAGGAGGGAATAACAGTGGTCACCAATGACAAGAACGAGCTGATTCCCACAAGAACGGTGACCGGGTGGAGAGTGTGTATGGACTATCGCAAGCTAAACAATGTCCCGAGGAAGGATCATTTTCCACTTCCCTTCCTTGACCAAATGCTTGATAGGTTGGCTGGCCGTGCTTTCTATTGCTTTCTAGATGGATATTCGGGCTACAACCAAATCCTTATTGCTCCGAAAGATCAAGAGAAAACAACTTTCACATGTCCCTATGGCACTTTCGCTTTCAAACGGATGCCATTTGTCTTATGTAATGCACTGGCGACTTTTCAAAGGTGTATGATGACGATCTTTACAGATATGGTTGAGGATTGACTTTAAGTCTTCATGGAGGACTCCTGAGTAGTCGGGCATTCCTTTGATGATTGCTTGAAAAATTTGGATAGAGTATTGGAAAGGTGTGAAGAAACAAACTTGTTGCTAAATTGGCAGAAATGCCATTTCATGATCGAGGAAGACATTGTCCCTGGCCACAAAATTTCAAAGAATGGCATAGAGTTCGACAAGGCGAAGATAGAGGTGATTTCTAAACTTTCACCTCCAACTTCAGTGAAAGGCGTGCGAAGTTTCTTAGGTCATGCGGGGTTCTACCGGCGTTTCATAAATGAATTTTCTAAAGTAGTCAATCCGTTGTGCAAGATCTTAGAGAAAGATGCTAATTTTCACATCAATGATGATTGAATGTGAGCCTTTGAATTTCTAAAGTTCAAGTTGACAACCAGTCCCATTATCACTGCTCTTAATTGGAGTATCCCTTTTGAGCTCATGTGCGATGCTACTGATGCAACGGTTGGAGCAATTTTAGGGCAACGCGTCAACAAGATTTTTCATACAGTCTACTATTCTAGTAATACCATGAATGATGCCTAAGTCAATTACACCATTACAGAGAAAGAGCTCCTTGCCATTGTTTTTGCAATTGAGAAGTTCTGCCCATACTTGATGAGTGCAAAAGTTATTGTTCACACGGATCATGCGGTACTTCACTATCTTATGAGAAAGAAAGATTCAAAAGCTCGGTTGATGAGATAGGTTATATTGTTGCAAGAGTTTGATATTGACATCCAAGATCGAAAAGGGAGTGAAAATAAAGTGGCGGACCACTTTTCTCGTTTAGAGGAGGAGGGGAGGCTGCATGATGGCCTTGAAATTAATGACTCCTTTACCAATGAGCTAATCTTGGCTATTTTAATGAAGGAGGCATCATGGTTCACGGATCTAGCAAGATTCCTTGTGTGTGGAACCATCCTGGATGAGTTCTCTTCAAATCAAAGGAAGAAGCTCAAACGAGATTGTCAAGGTTATTATTGGGATGAGCCATACTTTTTCTGGATTCACACAGATGGGGTAATTAAAAGATGTGTACCAGATGAAAAGAAAAGTGTTATTCTTGAGGCTTGCCATTCTTCGCCTTATGGTGGTCAGCATAGTGGAGCGAGAACGATGGTCAAAGTGCTAAGTTGCGGTTTTTTCTATTGTCCCACTCTTTAGAAAGATGCAAGTGATGCAGTGGAAAGATATGATGAATGTCAATGGGCCGGTGGAATCTCGAAGAAGAATGAAATGCCTCTCACTACCATTTTGGAGATTGACATCTTTGATGTGTGGGTATTGACTTCATGGGTCCTTTTGTGAGTTCTTATGGGAACACCTACATATTGGTCGCAGTTTATTATGTGTCTTAATGGTTGAGGCCATTGCTTTACACAACAATGAAGCAAGAAGTGTGGTGACGTTCTTGAAAAAGAATATTTTCACAAGATTTGGTACTCCGCGGGATATCATAAGCGATATGGGTCGTATTTTATAATAAAGCTTTTGACACCTTGCTTAGTAAGTATGTTGCCACTCATAGTTATGACTCCCTATCATCCACAAGCTAGCGGTCAAGTGGAAGTCTCCAACCGGGAGATAAAGAGTAACTTGTCCAACACAATGAATGCTAACCGGACGAATTGGTCAAAGAAGCTTGATGATGCACTATGGGCTTATCAGACTGCTTTCAAAACTCCTATCAGAATATCTCCATATCTTTTGGTGTTTGGAAAATCTTGTCACCTTCCGGTGGAACTCGAGCACAAAGCCATGTGCGCTTTAAAGAAATTGAATCTTGATTGAGATGCAACTGCTAAATTGTGGGTTGCACATTTGAATGAATTGGATGAGTTCCGGTATCATGCCTATGCACGTTCATCCTTGTATAAATAGAAGATGAAGTACCTCTATGACAAATACATTCAGAACAGGGATTTCAAGGTGCAAGATCTTGTTTTGTTGTTCAACTCACGATTGAAGATGTTTCTCGGAAAGCTGAAATCTAAATGGAGTGGTCCCTTTCAAATTGTGGGTGTGACACCTTTTGGTGCATTGGACTTGAAGAACAAGAATGAGTAGGTATTTCGAGTCAATGGTCACCGAGTGAAGCATTATTTGGGAAAGTTTGATGATGCCACGTGGTGGCAGTTATTCATTTCACATGATGGTAATCTACATCGTGTCGCGACGTTAAATCAGGCACTTCTTGGGAGGCAACCCATGTTTCTTTTTCTTTTCTTTTCTTCTTTTGTAGATATGTGTGATTTTTGTGCTAACTGGATTTGAAGTGTGTTGAAGATATGCGTATACTTTATAGGAACTGTGCCCAGAAAATTGGCTAAGTATGGAAAAAAGTGCGGACCACACAATTTTGGTTGCTACAGCAAAAGGGACTCTGTGGCTGAAAAATTACATTGCAGACCGCATAAGTTGAAAGGAAAAAATGCCAACTCTCTGAAGTTGGTTTGTTTAGAGAAATAGCCAATCTACGGCCGCAACCCATATTCTGCGGACCACAATTGAATCTACGGCCACACAGCTTATTCTGCGGGCCGCAAAACAACAAGGGCTTCTGAGGCCCAGGTGACAGAGTGCGGACTGTAGTAGGAATTCTGCGGCCGCACTCAACCCTTTGTCCTTTAGTCAGAACCACCTAGTATAAATAGAAGGCCTAGGATTACTGTTACATTTTTTCCCTCTCTGAACATTCACAAGTCTAAAACATTGAAATCGCCTAGTAAATCATATGCCACACGCACTCAATATCTGTGATCACTTATTTTCAGTACTTCATATCTGGTATGCCTCAATTCCTTGTAGAATTTTTCAATTTCTAGTTTAATTTACAACTTGTTAGTTAGTTTTAGGCCATTTGTTAGTAGATTTCAATTATAAAAGCATGTGGGGTTAAAACTGTAGTGGGTCAACTGGTACTTGCTCTATGGGGAATGGGTAAATAAGTTTTCATGATTTTACATTACTACTATGTCAAATTTGTGCAAAAATTACAAACCTTCGAACATTGATCTTATCTGTTTTGAAATCTGCGGACACACAAGAAATTGTGCGGTCCGTAGAAGTTGAAATTAAGGTATTTTTAGTCAAGCATGATTCTGCGGCTGCAATGAAAAATGTGCGGGCCGTAGAAAACCCATCGCGGCCGCAGGATAACTAATTCTCTGTTATCAGAGAGTTATCAATTTGATGACTCACATGTGCGGCCGCAATAGAAATTGTGCAAATCGCAATTCAATTTTGTGGTTGCACTGACAATTGTACGGACCGAATTCCAATGCTGCAACCACAAGATTAAATTGTGCGGTCCGCAGTGCTCAGCCTGCGGCTGCACTGATAACTATGCGGACCGCTTTCCCCTACTGCGGAAGCATGTTTTACACTACGTTGTTCACTGTCTCTCTGGTGTGTTCTTGTATGTTTGCACTTGAATTACAATTGACACCTGATGTTTCTTGTTACAGAAAATGGTTAGATCTTGAAGTAGAGATGACACTTCAAAGGGGAGGGCTGAAATTTCCAGGGGCCGAGGCAAGATACTTTACCCCTTGCCCTCCAAAAGATAATCACAAAGAAGGCTACGACCGACTGAGGGATAAATTCAGAGTCCTCCGAATCCATTTCTTATGCCCCATCTAAGGAAGCATTGGAGGGAAACTCGGTTCAAGAGCAGCTGACTGTTCAATCAAAGCCACCAGGAAGGTATCAACTCCAGGATGAGCCATCCTCATCACATAGCACCTCCGAGGGTTCAGAAAGTGCTATTCAGGCTTCCGAGCCCTCCTCTACACCTGTCCCTGAGGCACCAATGACTACAGTTGATGACATCCCAGATGATGGCCGAGGGGGGGACACTACAGTTGTCGACCTTGAGAGGTCGAAGAAGAAAGAGGTATGGGAGGATCGGTTCGTCAGTCTGGCTCCCTTCACTAGCTTCTGCGGGTGGTGGCCAGTGAGATCGCTCACTCTTGAGCGACAATTCTAATTAAAAGATCTTGAAAAGTACAATCCAACAGTCTTGAGGCAGTTCCGAGAGCGGAAGGGGTGGATATGGTTCACCCAGAGTGTAGTGGATGCGAAGGAATATCTTGTCCGAGAGTTCTACGCCAATGTGGCGCACATAAAGAAAGGGACCAAGGTAACCAAATTGAGGAACTTGAAGGTGCATTTTGACCATCACACATTGAACACCTACTTGGGGTTTGATGATGTTGAGCCCGCACAGTATTTGGAGAAGCTGGCAATGGGAGATGCAGCTCGTCCAAGTCTAGCTGAGATACTAGCAACTCCGGAGCCACCACTACCATGGATCACAACAGAGGTTCCTATTCAAAGGAGCACCCTGAACTTTGAGGTGAAGGGATGTCAGACTTTTGTCTGCAGCTTATTAGACCCGTGCCAGAATAAACAAAACTTCCTTTACCACGGGCAGTACTAGTCGCCTCTATCATGGCTGAGTACCCGATCAATGTGGTGTCGTGATGTATGCCAACATATTTGTGGTCTCCAGGCAAGCTGATACCTCCTACCCGTATCCCAACACCATTACTGAGTATCTTACAGATGCATGAGTGGAGCTGAGAGATTTTGATACGCAGGTGCGGGCTAAGAAGCCCTTCTCATGGTATTCTCTGATGGATGTACACAACCCTAAGAAAGAGGGTCATCCAACTACCACCATAGGCCAGCCTGATGACCCATCGATGGTAGCTACAGAGACAACCGATATGCCATCCACTTCAGCAGAGGCAAAGCCTTCAGCCAGTTCAGCAGCCATGCCCTTACCTTCAGCCTCAATGCCTTCCACCTCGACTTTGAAGCCGGTACCGATGTCCACTTCCCCACTATTTGCACTGGGAGTCTCCCAGACACTGGCGAGTCTCTACAACTGGATGCAGACAACTATTGCAAAGTTGTCTGACATATCCAGTAATGTTGTAGCACAGTCCTCCATTCTGGCACGCAGATTCCCCCACAGTTGAAGAAACTTTGAAAAAGCTTTTGGAAAATCATAACTCAATCATGGCCACTCTGGTGCAGCATGGGTGAGTAATAGAAGAGCTGAGCAAGAAAGTGAAGAAGATGCGGAAGTCTCGGGCCTCCAAGAATCCAGTGGACAAGCTCCGGAGACAGGTTACCAAGCTTGCAGTAGCCGGATACACTCCATTTGATATGTTGATTGACCCGCACCACCCAGGACCAGATCCAATAGCACATACAGCACCACCTGACCAGTTTGAGGAGCCAGACACTACTGCTGACATTGCCGAGGCAGTACGTTAGATGTTCACCAACCCAGCCACTCCCGGAGTTGAGGATGATGAGACAAGTTGGATGAGGCTGAGGTCGGTGACACTGTTGTGGACACAGAGATGGACAAGGAGCCATAAGGATTTTTCTTCACTCTCACCCTTTCTTTACTCTTATTTTGTTAAACATTGGGGAAAATGCTTAGTATTCTTTGGGGGTTGGAGTTATTTTACATATTTTGTTGATTTTGAGACATTTGGCTTGTAATTAACTTGCTACTATTTTATTCTTCTCTCTCATTATGTATATATTCTCTCTACTCTCTCATTTTGTATATTCGTTACGCTTTCAATAGTTTTTGTTTTATAGCTTGTTTATGTTTGTTTTCTTATTAGTTAGTGTTTAACTAAGTAGCTTCTTTTTGATTTAAGCTTTATGTTTTAGTAGATAATAAGACTTTGATTTTCTTGCTACGGTTCTTTCCAAAGGTATTTTTTTTGTGAACTGGGTGACTCTTCCCAACGATGGATGGCGTGATAATCTTCTTAAAGGACTGAGTCAGTTTTTGGTGTTTAGGTAATAATGGTAGTAGTAATGAATAAAAGACCTAATTGAGTCATGAGAGAAGAGTCAAACATGCTTCACTTGATACCAACACACTTAAATACGTGCTTATGGTTAAAAACAAGGTTTTTGGAAAGAAATAGCTCTAGTTAGTGACTTTGTGAATCTTGTATTGACTTAGGAAATCATCGAGTGGTTTAATCGAACCATAGTGATTTTAAATCTTGAATATGGTTGTTGTGGACCCTCGACTCTATCCTCTTTAATAATCCAACAGCGTAAGAGGTGAGATGTTTTTTTTGCAAGTCCAAGTACCCGTGCAAATGGTCTAGAACTTGCCGTGAATGTGTTTCAAGGCGAAATCTTAAGTTTTGCTTGGCTTGAGAAGTGATTGTAGGATTTCCTTGACCCACTTGAAGTTTTCCATTGCCCACCAATGATGTTATCCCTAGTCAACCCATTTGAGCCTCAAACCTTCCTCATTTTATAACCATGTTACAAGCCTTAACCTGTTTTGTTGTGACCTTCTCTTGGCATCCCAGCTTTTCTTAACACTCTTGTGAAACAATGGGCTAAAATGTAAGTTTGGGGAGAGATGAGGAACTTGAAAGAGGTATCAAGGCACAAAAAGAGAAAAGAAATGATGAAAAGGAAAGTCGAGAAAAGGAAAGAGCAAAAACAAAAATGCAAAAAGAAAATGAATAAGAGGAAGAATTGAAGGGATTCAAAGAATAATGATGCAAAGCCTGGAGAAATAAAAGAGGGAGAAAATGAATGTCATTTATCAAGAAAGAATGATGTTAAGTCTCTCTAGTTCCCCCAAGGAAAATAAATTGCCTCAAAGAATTCGCCAAGCATGAGTCGAGAATAGAAAATGGAGTGCTTAAGGAAAGATGAACCCGCTCTATCATAGCATATCCAACCTTAGTCCAAAGGCCTTCATTGCATTCCGAAAAAGTCCTACGTGATTTCAAGCCGAGTGAGCTTACATTAGTGGTGATCTACATAAGGGGCAAGCCTATGGTACTGAAAACCGTACTTGAGACATTTCCTTGAGAGAGATGAGTGAACCTTTCGCAAATCTTTGGATTGAGTGCTAAAATTCTTAAGCGAGGTAGGAAAATAGAGAGTATAGGAGGAGGAGTTTGGGATCCACAATGACCTACATGAAAGAGCAAGCTTCCTTGATGAATAAAGTCAACTCTTGATGCTCAAGTGTCACATTAGAACTACATGTGCATAAAAGTTTAACGTGTTGCCTTGTGGATAATACATAAGTGGTGCGGGTAATTGTTGGTCTCAATTGATGTGTGAATGACCCACCTTTGATTAGCTGAAATGGCCCTTTTGCTTGTGGATGTGGGAATTAAATTATTTGCATGAGGACAAGCAAAATCTTAAGTTTGGGGGAATTGATAAGTGGAGATTTTGACTACTTATTATCACCTTTTATGCTTTTGTTTTAGTCTAAAAGCATTGATTTGTGTTCCTGAAATTGATGAAATGTGCTAAATTTTAGGAATATTGAAAGATGGACCCCCGAGATGAAATCAAACTCAAAAAGGAGTAATATAAACTGAAAGCCATAAAAAGCACAGACGCTCACAAAGTTTGGACCACAGAATTTCATCTGCGGCTGCAGATAATGAAGAAACGTCCAGCAGACTTCTATGCAAAGTGCAGATTGCACATAAATTATACGCCCGCAAAAGATGGGCTAGGAACAAAGTTCAAAGAATGTGCAATTTCCCAAGTTTCCAAGTCCCTCAGAAGTGCGAAACGCACAGGAATTGTTCGAACGTAGAAGAAGTTCCTTACACTGCAGACTTAAAATTACGGACCGCAGAAGACCAAGTGCGACCACAGTTACAAATCTGCGGACCGCAGAAAGAATGCTTTGAAAATCTGCAGACCAAGTGTGATGGCACCTATCGTGGAACTAGGAAAGCCACTACAAAACTATCTTAACACAGTAAAATCTTGGAAAATATGAACGAAAGCAATTAATATATTTAAGAAAAACTTTTTTGAAACAGAAATAGACCCACAACACAATACAATTTATCCGAAAACTGGGGTGTCACCGAGTACATGAGCATCTAAGCCAGAGTAAAGTCTACTATAATGTCTAAACAGTAAGAACTGAAATACAGATAAAGATAATGGAGGAGATTCAAGTCATGCGAACGCCATGCAGCTACCTCGATAGTCTTCGAGATCTTGTCTCCTCAATAAACAGACGTTGTGATCGAAAGCACCTGGATCTGCACACGAGGTATAGGGTGTAACGTGAGTACAACCAACTCAGTAAGTAACAAATCCAACCTTTGGATTGAAAGGTAGTGACGAACTCAACCAACGCAGTATAATATAGAAATAACAGTGTAGAAATTAGGCATGGTTTCATGTTCAATAGATAACTCAAACAGTAAAATATATCAAATCCGAATGATATGAAGCATAAAATTTCTCTACTTTTACATGTCAATGCACATGTTATATGTGATTCACCATGACGACAACCTCATGTACTCACGCTCTCAAATGCTCAATCTCTTGGTACTTTATATGGCCCAAACAGCCCAAGGAAGATTCATCCCGTAATATATATATCACTAACCATCAGTTAACCAGTACCGAGTAGGGCCAATCCAGCTCGTGGAGAAGATCCATCTCATAGTGCTTCAAACAAGATCCATGTCCAAGGAAGATCCATCCCTCAATAATATCAACCGCGCTCACTTGGGGGGAGGGGTGCAGACTCCGGAGGGGCTCCTTCAGCCCAAACACTATCATAAATCAGTATAACCGATGCAGCGTGCAACCCGATCCCATAACTGTCACTCATAATCAGGCTCTCGACCTCACTCAGTCATCAATCTCTTCAGTCTCGCTCACGGGGTCACAATGTCATGAAACTAGCCCAAATACAATGATATGATGTATCAATAAATAACCACCGAGACTGAGATATGATATGAAATGCATGAATATGACTGAGTACGAAATATCAATGAAATCAGTAAGATGAACACAAGAAACGACCACTATGGGTCCCTACAGTACCGGCATAAAGCCTAAACATGATATCTAGCATGATCGATAGCTTAATTACTTTATCACATGATAAAAACACGGATATCAACAAGATAGAATCACTATACAGTGCCATGTAATCGACCAGGTCATAATTCTCACGGTGCACACCCGCACGCCCATCACTTGGCATGTGCGTCACCTCAATACCTATCACATAATACATAATTCGGGGTTTCGAATCCTCATAACCAAGTTTGGAAGTGTTACTTACCTCAATCCGGGAAAAATTCTACTCCAACATGCCTTTGCCTCTCAAATCGGTCTCCAAGCGTCCTGAATCTAGTCACAAGCAGTACAATACAATCAATATAGGCTAAAGGAATCAATTCCACAAAAAAATACATAGTTATAAGCCAAAATTAGCTCAAACCCGGCCCACGTCTCAAAATCTGACAAAAGTCAAAAAACTCGAAAGCCCATTCACTCACGAGTCTAACCATACAAAGTTTATCAAAATTCGACACCAAATGGTCATTCAAATCCCCAAAATTCACTCTCCCGATCCTTAGCCTCAAACTCCTAAATTTCACCTCAAAACCACAATATCGAGGTGGGAAAGCAATAGGGAAACAAGATTATTGATCAAAAATTACCTTAATAATCCCCTGGAAAATCCTCTCCAAAATCGCCTAAGTCCGAGTTCAAAATGTTGAAATGAAGCCAAAATCGCGAACCCTTGTTTTAAACATTCTGCCCAGGCCTTTCGCACCTGCGGCTATATTTCTTGTTACATCACCTACTTTAATATTAGGATAAGTCGTAGTAATCTATATGAGCTTGAAGTAATTAAGAAACATGTCGATGCCCTTGATTGTGTTATGGATGCCATAAGTTGCGTTTGGCTACTCGAGGAAACATTTGGAAATTTTGTCAAAGATTAGTAAGTGTTTTTAAAACTGAAATTATGAATCATCATAATATTCCACTTTACAAGGTTAATGGATAACTCGGGAAATTATGTAAATGACTATTTTGAAACACAAAAAGGTCTGAGTGACTAAATTAGGCTGGGAGATAAAATAGATGCTTCAACATTTATGAAATATTAAGAAAATATTTGTAGGTTTAAGACTACTTTTCACAAGTTATGTTGTGTTGAAGTAGAAAATGTTGGAGTTTAGAATTTATAATCAAAATGAGTTACAGATTTGTTCGCTCGGTCCAGTACGGTATCGGGAGCCAGCCACGCCTCCCCAGGTTCGGGGCGTGACAAAGTGGTATCAGAGCGGGTCGTGTCCTAGGGAGTCTACAAAGCCGTGCCTAGTAGAATCTCACTTATGGGTGTGTTGCGCGCCACATTTATAATTGAGAGGCTATAGGGCATTTAGCAAATGTTACCCTTTTTTTGTTTCCAGATCGTGCCATAGAACTAAGCCTTAAGAAGTCAGTATAAAGATTCCACTGAATTTGGTATGCACGAGAGGTGCTATAACAGTAGAGCTTTAAGGCGTAATATGGAAGGGAGTTTATGAAAGAAACAGAAGATACAATGCGAGATTTTAAGTTAAGTAAGGTAAATATGAACAACGTACGAGATACTCAAGTACAAAAGGTTGTGAATAGTCGAGACTTTAGATATAGTTTGGGTTTTAGTTTAATTTACAAAGAAGACCCTAGTGAAAATTTTGTAAATCTCTACGAGTTAACATTCGAGGACGAATGTTTCTAAAGAGGGGAAGGATGTTACATCCCGTACTTTAATATTAGGATAAGTCGTAGTAATCCATATGAGCTTGAAGGAATTAAGAAACATGTCGATGCCCTTGATTGTGTTATGGATGCTATAAATTACATTTGGCTACTCGAGGAAACATTTGGAAATTTTGTCAAAGATTAGAAAGTGTTTTTACAACTGAAATTATGAATCAGCATAATCTTCCACTTTACAAGGTTAATAGATAAGGCCGGAAATTATGTAAATGACTATTTTGAAGCACAAAAAGGTCTGAGTGACTAAATTAGGCTAGGAGATAAAATAGATGTTTCAACATTCATGAAATGTTAAGAAAATATTTGTAAGTTTAAGACTACTTTTCACAAGTTATGTTGTGTTGAAGTAGAAAATATTGGAGTTTAGGTTTATAATAAAAATGAGTTACAGAGTGGTTCGCTCGGGCCAGTACGACACCGGATGCCAGCCATGCCTCCCCAGGTTCAGGGCGTGACATTTCTGCACCTGTGGAACCGCTTCTACGGTCAATTCTCCGCTTCTGCGGAAACCACTAAGTCACCTGGGCTCACACCTGCACACCCCTTTCCACTTCTGCGGAAGCACTTCTGCACAACAGGCCCGCATTTGCAGCCACACACGTGCGGAAAGGACCTCGCACCTGTGGCCACTGCCAAGACTCCCCTTTTTGTACTATTGTGGGCTCCTTCCCTCTTTTGCGGGCTCGCACCTGCAGTGCCCACTCCGCAGGTGCGGTTACACCAGTAGAAGAAACACTTCAACTGCTTCACCAACTCAAAACCAAGTCCATTAACCACCCGAAATCAACCCGAGGCCCCCGGGACCTCAACCCAACATACCAACATGTCCTAAATTATGATACAAACTTAGTCAAACCCTCAAATCACCTCAAACCACATCAAAAATATGAATTATACACGGATTCAAGCCTAATGAACCTTGAAATTCCCAAATTCTATAAACGACGCCGAAACCTATCAAATCACGTGCGATTGACCTTAAATTTTGCACACAAGTCATAAATGACACCACGAACCTACTCCAACTTCCGGAAATCCAATCCGACCCCGATGTTAAAAAGTTCACTCCCGATCAAACTTTCCAAAATTCTAACTTTCGCCATTTCAAGACTAATTCTACTACGGACAACCAAATCATAATACGACACGTTCCTAAGTCCTGAATCACCAACAGAGCTAAAGGACCCATCAAAATTCAAATCTAAGGTCGTTTACACATAATTCGACGTCCGATCGACTTTTCCAACTTAAGCTTTCAATTAAGAGACTAAGGCCTTATTTATTTGCACTTAATGGAGGTCTGAATCTTAATCATTCAGATCCCATACATTAAGTGTGTTTATTTTTTAAGTCTGAATCTTAATTATTCAGATCTTAATCATTAAGTGTGTTTATTTTTTTTTTACATCACAACCACTTAATAGGTCTGAATAGGTCTGTATGATTAAGATCCATAGTAGAGATTTAATTTCATTAAGATGTTATCATCCATATTCATTATTAATTGTCGCCACTGCCTACCATTATCAACTACCACCATGTCTCCACCGCCTAACATTATCAACTACCACCATGCCACCACCACCACCATCATCCTCAATCATAGCCGTCACCATAATCGATTACCTCCATCCACCATCCGCACCACTCCCACCATAACCATTCTCAACCAAAAATACTCATCCACCTCAACTACCACAACTAACCACCCTATCACCATCGACAATCATAACCGGTACTACCCATCATTATAAACTACCACCAACCACCACCACCTTCCTTAATCACAACTACTACCATCACCCACCATTATTAACTATCACGACTCACCACCAGCACCTTCAATCATAATCGCGACCACTACTAATCACCACTAGTTACTACCTTGAACCACCACCATTAATCAAACCTACCACCAACCACCACCTCTAGTCGGCATTCATAAGCACCACTGTTAGCCATCACCACCAGCTACTACTATATTTTTAAAATATTATATATTTTATTGATAGAATATTAGATTAATTAGTATTTCATTTGAATTTTATGTTTATTAATTTTCAAATAAAGATAAATTCTCTACATTCAGATAATATAATTCAAACAATCTTAACCATTTAATATTCAGATCTTAATACACATCTTAATATTCAGATGTGTATTCAGATTTAGATGTCTTAATCTTAATACACATCTTGATATTCAGATGTGTATTCAGATTCAGACGTCTTAATCTTAAAAAAACAAATGAGGCCTAAGTGTCTCAATTCACTATGAATTCTCTCCAGACTCGAACCAACTAACTCGATAAGTCATAAAACAACAGTGAAGCACAAAAATTATCAGTAAAGGGGGAACATGGCTACAACTCTTGAAACGACCGGCCGGGTCATTACATCTTCCTCCTCTTAAACAAATGTTCATCCTCGAATGGGTCTAGAAACATACCCGGAGTCTCAAATAGGTGTGGATATCTGCTCCAAATCTCCTGCTCAGTCTCCCAAGTAGCTTCCTCAATCAGCTGACCTCCCCACTACACCTTTACTGAAGTTATATCCTTTGACCTCAACTTCCAAACACCGACCCAGAATAGCCACCAGCTCCACATCATAAGTCAAATCACTATCCAACTAAACCATGCTGAAATCCAAAACATGAGATGGGTCGTCAACATACTTTCGAAGCATAGAAACATGAAATACTGGATGCACACTCGACAAGCTAGGTGGAAAGGCAATCTTGTAAGTCACATCCACAATACCTTGAAGTACCTCAAACGTCCCAATGAAACGAGGACTCAACTTGCCCTTCTTCCAAAATCGCATAACACCCTTCATGGGTGAGTCCTTCAGTATAACCTTCTCCCCAACCATGTAAGACACATCACGAACCTTCCTGTCAACATAGATCTTCTGTCTAGACCGCGCCGTGTGAAGCCGCTCCTGAATCAATTTAACCTTGTCCAATGCATCCTGAACCAAGTTTGTACCCAAAAGCCTAGCCTCACCGGGATCAAACCAACCCACCGGAGATCTACACCGCCTCCCATACAAAGCCTCATATGTGGCCATTTGGATGCTCGATTGATAAATGTTGTTGTAAGAAAACTCCACGAGTGGCAGAAACTGGTCCCATGAGCCCCCAAAATCAATGACACACGCACATAGCATATCCTCCAATATCTGAATAGTGAACTCGGACTGCCCGTCCATCTGAGGGTGAAATGGTGTACTCAACTCCACCCGAGTGCCCAACTGTCACTACACCGCTCTCCAAAACTGCGATGTGAACTGTGTGCCTTTATCTGAAATGATGGAAACTGGCACACCATGAAGGCGAACAATCTCTCTGATGTAAACATCCGCCAGCCCTCTGAAGAATAAATAGTGCCCACTGGAATAAAGTACGCGGACTTGGTCAGCCGATCCACAATCACCCAAATAGCATCGAACTTTCTCGAAGTCCGTGAGAGCCCAACTACGAAATCCATGGTGATCCACTCCCACTTCCACTCTAGAATATCTATCCTCTGAAGGAAGCCACTCGATCTCTAATGCTCATACTTCACCCGCTGACAGTTAAGGCACCAAGAAAACCCCACTATGTCCTTCTTTATCCTCCTCCACTAATAGTGTTGCCTCCAGTCCTAATACAACTTGGCAGCACCCGGATGAATGAAATACCGCAAATGTTGGGCCTCATCAAGAATCAACTCACATAACCCATCCACATTGGGAACAAAAATCAGACCCTGCATCCTCAATACCCCATCACCCCAATAGTCACATCCTTGGCATCATCGTGCTGAACCCTATCCTTAAGGACAAGCAAATGAGGATCATCATACTGGAAGCCAACTCTAAATCATGAACATGGTAGTTCTTCTAATGGGGATTCAATTGGCACGAAGCATAAGCAATCACTCTACCCTCCTGCATAAAAACACACCCAATACCAATCTGAGAAGCATCACAATACATTGTATAAGAACCAGAAGCTGATGGTAGTACTAGAACTGGAGTTGTGGTCAAAGCAGTTATGAGCTTCTGAAAGCTCTCCTCGCACTCATCCGACCACCTGTAAAGAGCACCATTTTTGGTCAATTTGGTCAAGGGTGATGCAATAGACAAAAATCCCTGCAGGAAGCAACGATAATAACCAGCCAATCCAAGAAAGCTCTGAATCTCCGTGGCTGAGGACGGTCTGGGACGACTCTGAACCGCCTCTATTTTATTCAGATCCACCTGAATACCCTCACTGGACATCACGTGCCCCAAGAACACCACTGAGCTGAGCCAAAACTCATACTTGGAGAACTTTGCATAAAGTTTCTCCTCCCTCAACCGCTGCATTACAATCCTCAAATGATGGGCATGCTCCTCCTGGCTACGAGAGTATACCGTGATATCATCAATAAATACAATAACAAACGAGCCAAGATAAGGCTGAAATACATTGTTCATCAAATGCATGAACGCTGCTGGGGCGTTGGTCAGTCCAAAAGACATTACAAGGAAATCATAATAACCATAACGGCTCCTGAAAGCTGTCTTAAGAATATTTGAGTCCCGAATCTTCAACTGGTGATACCCTGACCTCAAATCAATCTTAGAGAATACCCTCGCTACATGAAGCTGGTTAAATAGATCATCAATACCCGAAAAATGATACTCGTTCTTGATTGTGACTTTGTTCAACTGCTTATAATCAATGCACATTCTCATAGTACCATCATTCTTCTTCACAAACAGAACTGGTGAACCCCAAGGTGATAAACTAGGCCAAATAAATCCTTTATCAAGGAGTTCCTAAAGCTTCTCTTTCAATTCCTTCAATTTAGCTGGTGCCATACGATACGGTGGAACAGAAATAGGTTGAGTGCCCGGCACCAAGTCAATACCAAAGTCAATATCTCTGTCAGGTCGCAGCCCGACAGGTCTGCAGGAAACACATTCGAAAAATCTCGCACCACCGGAACAGAATCAATAATAGGGATCTCTGCACTAACATCCCTCACAAATTCCAAATAAGATAGACAACCCTTCTCCACCATCCATTGAGCCTTCAAGTATGAAATCACTCTACCGGGAACATAGTCTAGAGAAACCCGCCACTCAATTTGTGGCCCCGCCACTCAATCTGTCGCAACCCTGGTAAGCCAACGTCAATGTATTGGCATGACAATCTAGAGAAGCATGACATGTAGATAACCATTACATACCCAAGATCACATCGAAATCAAGCATACTAAGAAACAAGATATCCTTTCTATTCTCCAATCCCCCAACAGTCACTACACACGACCGGTATACACGATCCACTATAATTGTGCCGCCCACCGACGTAGATACATGAACAGATAAAGCTAGATACTCATGAGTCATATCCAAATAATGAGCAAAATACGATGACACATATGAATAAGCGGAACTAGGGTCAAATAATACAAAGGCATCCCTGTGGATAATTGAGACAATACATGTGATCACTTCATCTGAAGCAATGACATCTGGTCTGGTGGGAAGAGCATAGAATCGGGCATGGCCGCCACCTGATCAGCCTCCCCCTCTAGGGCGACCCCTAACTGACTGAGGTCCACCCCGAGTTGGTTGGGCGGGTGGTGAAGTAACGGGTGCTGAAGTCGTAGGCTGGCTCCTCTGCTGAGCTGGACCTCCCAAAAGGCGGGGATAATTCCTCTTGATCTGACCCATATCTTCACACTCAAAACAACCCGTCCCTTCGAATGGCGGTGGGGACTGAAAGGAGCCCCGAGCACCTGGATAACTGCTAGTAGAAACCGGCATAGAAGAACCCAAAGCTGATGGTGCATGAGATGAACTCTGAGCTGGAAGGGCGCTGAGAGATGAGTGACTGAGAATTGTATGAACCATGGTTGGATGATGCACCATGGTGAACTGGGCGAGCCGTCTGAGCATTCTTGTAAGGGCGACCCCTGCCGTGATAGAACTGACCCCCAGAAGGAACACCGATAAATCCACCCTGTCCACGAGGCCTCTTGGCCTCCCTCTCAACCCCCTCCTGGTTTCGGTCCATCTCTATCTGACGAGCAATGTCGACAACTTCATCAAAAGTAGCACCAGACACCCTCTCTCTAGTCATAAGCAACTGCAGCTGAAATGTGAGGCCATCAATAAACCTCCTGATCCTTTCCTTATCTGTGGGAACCAACCAGACTGCATTGTAAGCCAACTCAAAAAACCTCATCTCGTACTGCGTCACAAACATATCCCCCTGACGAAGCTTCTCAAACTGCTTGCGTAGATCCTCTCTACGGGACTGAGGCTTGAACTTCTTCAGGAAGAGAATGGAGAACTCCTTCCATGTAAGGGGTGCTGCGCCGACCGGACTACGCCTCTCATAAGACTCCCACCATCGGAAGGCAGCCCCAGAGAACTGAAAAGTAGAGAACAAGACCCCACTGGTCTCCACAATATATGCTGTATGGAGAATCCTCTGACACTTGTCCATGAAACCCTGGGCATCCTCCGCCTCTATACCACTGAAAAATGGAGGCAAGAGTCTCCCAAACCTCTCCAATCTCCACTACTCATCATTAGACATACAAGAACCACCTGGGCCTGAGCAGCTGCAATCAACTGGGCTGGTAGTGCCCCCGGTGTCTGGAGTCTCTGTACCACCTACTCTGGTGTGCAGGCGGCGGGAGTCTGAGCACCTCTCCCGGCCTGAGAAGTGGATGCCGCGGCTAGAATAGAGACCGTCTGAGCAAGACTGGTGCACACGGTCAGAATCTAAGTTAAGGCCTCCTGACGACCTGGAATCACAATGGGAAAAGGTGGTGCCTGAGCTGGTCCCACATGATCATCCACAATTGGATCCTGCTCCTGAACTGGGGCAACTGGTGGATCTGCATGTGCTGTCTTAGCTGTTGTGCGAGCTTCACCTCTGCCCCTACCGTGGCCTCTACCGCGACCTTGTCCTCTCGCGGCTCTGACTGGTGGTACTGGTGGATGTCCATCCTACCCCCTAGTACGTGTCCTTACCATCTGTGAGAGCATAGAACAACAGAAGTTTAGTTACCAGAATCAACAAATTCGCATGACAAGAATTCAAGAATTTAAAGTTTCCTAAGGGTTCGATAGCCTCTCGAAGATAAGTACAGACGTCTCCGTACTGATACGCAAGACTCTACTAAACCTACTCATGACTCGTGAGACCTATGTAACCTAGTCTCTAATACCAACTTGTCATGACCCAAAAACCAACCGTCGTGATGACGCCTAACGTGGAACTAGGCAAGCCACTACTCAACTATCTTAACATAGTAAAAGTTTTAAAAATATAAACGGAAGAAATTAGTATTTAAGAAAACCCTTTTTGAAACATAAATAAACGCGCAACACAATACAGTCTATCCCAAAACCGGGGTGTCAACGAGTACATGATCATCTAAGCCAGAATATAGTCTACTACAATGTCTAAAGAGTAAGAAATGAAATACATATAAAGATAATGGAGGATAGTCAAGGCATGCGAACGCCATGCAGCTACCTCGATAGTCTCCGAGATCCTGTCTCCTCAATCACCAGCCGTCGTGACCGAAAGCACCTGGATCTGCACACGAGGTGCAGGGTATAACATGACTACAACCAACTCATTATGTAACAAATCCAACCTTTTGACTAAAAGGTAGTGACGAACTCAACCAACACAGTATAATATAAAAATAACAGTGCAGAAACGTAGTCATGCTTTCAAGTTCAATAGATAACTCAAAACAGTAAAATAGATCAAATCTGAACGATATGAAGCATAAAATTTATCTACTTCTACATGCCAATGCACATGTTGTATGTGATGCACCATGCCGACAACCTCATGTACTCACACTCTCAAATGCTCAATCACTCGGTACTGTATATGGCCCAAACGGCCCAGGGAAAATCCATCCCGGAATATATATACATCACTGACCATCAGTCGCGCAATACCAAGTAGGGCCAATCCAGTTCGTGGAGAAGATCCATCTCCAGGTATATATAGTTCTTCAGACAAGATCCATGTCCAGGGAAGATCTATCCCTTAATAATATCAACCTATCTCACTGGGGTGTGTGCAGACTCCTGAGGGGTTCCTTCAGCCCGAGCGCTACCATAAATCAGTATAACTGCTGCGGTGTGCAGCCCGATCCCATAACTGTCACTCATAATCAGGATCTTAGCCTCACTCAGTCATCAATCTCTCCAGTCTCACTCATGGGGTCGCAATGTCATGAAACTAGCCCGAAAATAATGATATGATGTATCAATAAATAGCCACAGAGACTGAGATATGATACGAAATGCATAAATATTACTGAGTACGAAATATCAATGAAATCACTAAGACGACAGCAAGAAACGACCACTATGGGCCCTAACAGTACCGGCACAAAGCCTAAACATGATATCTAGCATGATCGATAGCTCAATTGCTTTATCACATGATGAAAACACGGATATCAAGAAGATAAAACCATTATACAGTGTCATGGAATCGACCAGGTCACAATTCTCACGGTGCACGCCCGTCACTTGGCATGTGCGTCACCTCAATACCAATCACATAACACATAATTCAGGGTTTCGAACCCTCAGAATCAAGTTTGAAAGCGTTACTTACCTCAATCCGGGTAAAATTCCACTCCAACATGCCTTTACCTCTCAAATCAGTCTCCAAACATCCCTAATCTAGCCACAAGCAGTACAATATAATCAATATAGGCTTAAGGAATCAATTCTACAAGAAAAATACGAATTTATAAGCAAAAATCTAAAATCGGCTCAAACCCGACCCTTGAGCCCACGTCTCGAAATCCGACAAAAGTCAAAAAAACCGAAATCCCATTCACTCACGAGTCTAACCATACCAAATCTATCAAAATCCGACACCAAATGGTCATTCAAATCCCCAAAATTCACTCTCCAAATCCTTAGGCTCAAACTCCCAAATTTCACCTCAAAACCACACAATCTAGGTGGGAAAACAATGGGGAAGAAAGATTATTGATCAAAAACGAGTACAAGAAGCTTACCTCAAGAATCCCCTAAAAAATCCTCCCCAAAATCTCCTTTGTTCGAGCTTAAAATGTTGAAATGAAGCCAAAATCAAGAACCCTTGTTTTAAACATTCTACCCAGGCCTTTCGCACCTGCGAAACTGCTTTTGCGGTCAATTCTCCGCGTCGCCTGGGCTCGCACCTACGCACTCCTTTCGCTTCGGCGGAAGCGCTTCTGCGCAACAGGTCTGCATATGCGGCCATGCAGGCGCGGAAAGGACTTCGCACCTGCGGCCACTGCCAAGCCTCCTCTTTTTTCTCTTCTGCGGGCTCCTTACCGCTTCTGCAGGCTTGCACCTGCGGTGCTCACTCCGCAGGTGCGGTTACACCAGTAGCAGCAACAGTTCAACTGCTTTACCAACTCAAAACCAAGTTCCTTAACCACCCGAAATCAACCTGAGGCTCCTGGGACCTCAACCAAACATACCAACAAGTCTTAAATCACGATACGAACTTAGTCGAACCCTTAAATCACCTTAAACAACATCAAAAATAGAATTACACACAGATTCAAGCCTAATGAACCTTGAAATTCCCAAATTCTTCAAACAACGCCGAAACATATCAAATCACGTCCGATTGACCTCAAATATTGCACACAAGTCATAAATGACACCACAAACCTACTCCAACTTCCGGAAATCAAATCAGAGAAAGATATAAAAAAGTCCGCTCCCGATCAAAGTTTCAAAAATTCCAACTTTCGCTATTTCAAGCCTAATTCTACCACGGACCTCCAAATCACAATACAGACACGTTCTTAAGTTCAGAATCACCTAACGGAGCTATCGGAACCATCAAAATTCAAATTCGAGGTCGTTTACACATAAGTCGACGTCCGGATGACTTTTCCAACTTAAGCTTTCAATTAAGAGACTAATAGCCTGTTTGGCCAAGATTCTAAAATAGCTTATTTTGAGAAGTGCTTTTCTCAAAAGTACTTTTAAAAAAAGTGCATTTGGTGAGAAGCAGTTTTTGTTTGGATAATTAATTTGAAAAGCACTTTTGAACAGTAATTAGTGTTTGGCCAAGCTTTTGAAAACTGCTTCTAAGTGTATTTTTCTCAAAAGTATTTCTCAGAAAAGTGCTTTTGGAAAAGAAGCTACTTTTTTTTGCTTCTCTAAAACTGCTTATGCTTCTCCTCAAAAGCATTTTTTTCCCTTCCAAAAGTTTGGCCAAACACCTCAATTTTTGGCCAAAAGTGCTTTTGGCAAAAAAAAAAAGAAACTTGGCCAAATAGGCTATAAGTGAATTCACTCTGAATTCTCTCCGGATCCGAACCAACTAACCCGATAAGTCATAAAACAGCAGTGAAGCACAAAAATGAGCAGAAAAGGGGGAACGAGGCTACAACTCTCGAAACGACCGGCCGGGTCGTTACAGAAACTTGGCTAACAAGAAATTTGGTCAATCGAGAGATTGATAAACCCAATTAAAGGGTTAAACCTAGATATACTAATGACCCGACTTGAGCTTTTATCAACCATTTTGTGCAATACCCATTTGGACTTGAGAAAGACAAATTGGGCAAAATCACTCTCTAACCGAGAACTATTGAGTGGGTAATTGAGAGTTGATAGCTATAATACACCCCGATCAATAAAACAAGCATTAAAATTTATATCCCATTTGGCAAACACCTAGGTGATGGTCATAACCCTAGGCTTTTTACAAAACTTGAAAAACAACAAAAATAATTTTTAGGTTATTTCTTAACTTTGCAATCTTAGTTTTAAATTAGACATAGAAACAACCCAAATTTGTGAAAGTGTAAATCAAGATAGTCAAACTCGCATACTACAATATATACTCCTAACCCCGACTCTTGTTGGATATTATTATTGCAGTCGACCATTTCATGACCTTGCTTTGAGGCGTGAAATTGGACGAGAACACACTCCCTTTTTAAAAAGTATGTTACATTTTTACCAATAAGAATGATAGCATTTCAAAAAGTCTTGGGGAATGAGTAGTTAATGATAAGGGTAAAATAGAAAAAAGAAAAAGGATTGTCTTTCTCTTGATTTGTAAAAATGAACAAGTAAAAATAAAAATATATTTTGATATAGTAAACAAATAAAAGTGACAGAGGAAGTAGCACTTAAAAGAAAAAAAAAATAATGATCTTTTAATTTTCAACGAACCGCTTTTTTTTTTTCTTCTTAAGTATATACACATAAAAGGGTATCCACCTCAAAGTTGACGTTATATTTTAGGAATATTTATCTATCTTACTGCATTATAAACTTTTTACCCCTCCTAAAGAGGTTATCACGTAATTACATTAGCATATATAATTTATCATTAAAATAATATATTAGACTCTAATTTTGCTCAATTTTCTTCCCTCTTCTTCGTCCCTTCACGAGTGAGAAACATCGGGAAGGTAAGCGAGCTTTGCTTGACAGATTCTGCCATCAGCAAATGCATCATATTAATGCTGCTATGGGTTTAAGCTATCCACGAGTAATTAAGGCTTATAATGTATGTGGAAATGATGTTGATTCCATGGTTTGTTATCTCATGGAAACCAACAATAGTAGGAGACACAAAGGAAAAACAACTGAACAAGAAGTCCCAGTTAAATGGGTGACAATCTCTTGTATTTTTCTAGTACAACATATGAGTGTCAATTGAAACTGGTGAAATCGTTCTTTGTTAAGATTGGATGTTGTTGTAAATGATCGAGGATATTCGTATGAGTTTATATCTCAATTTTGAGCGAATTCGAGTTGATTTTAATTGGAGTTTCAGATTGAAACTCGAGAGAGAAGGCATAAACAAATTGTATACATTTTGCATATCGGGTATAGAAACGGCATAAAAAAATATATAATTGCATACAATTTGTAAATAAGTTATAGATAAATTATAATTTTTGATTAGATTTCTATACAAAAAAATTGTATTCAAGTAGTAGGTAAATTATAGATTTTAACCAAATTTGTATATATTTTGTAAAACACTTTAGTTACTTTCTGTAAATAGGAAAATTTAGATAAATCAGGTAAATAAATTTAAAATTTTGTATTTACAAAAAAAAAAACCATTTTAAGACTTTCGAGTTCTCCTCCCCATATTAATGATTTTATTAATTTATGTATTTCATTCTTTTGATTGAAAAATTGGTGGTTCTTGACTTCTTGGGATTTGATCAAGTAATTAAAATGTATTCTGGAATTTTCAGTTGTCCTTAGACGGATAGGATGAACAATTAATGTTTACATTTTTCTTTTTAAATCGAATGCATATATTACTTTGTTCTGCATTCACATATTCATACATGCTTGGATGCATATATCCACACACGCATGTATGATCAAACAATAAGAAATCAAAAAGTTGAAAACAAACTGATGCTAAAAGCACTACAGATGAAAATATCCAGAATTGCTTTTATATTTAGTTTGATTTCGCTTGTATAGATAAGAAATCCACTAGATTTGGCTGTCAGAAGCGAAAAAACCCAAACCAAGTTTAACATAAAAAATGGAAAACGAACAAACTACTTAAGAACATGCTTGTAGTCTTTACTCAAGTTTAACATAATTAAGGATCACTAATAGAAACCCGGAAAAAACGAACGAGCGATACCGACCAACGTTGGTCGGTCAACAAAAGCGACCAAAAAATCATCCAACACGGACGGAAACTACCAACAATATACTTTACATTTTTTAAAAATACATACCGACCGAAATTGGCCGGTATATTGGTCAAACATTTGACCGCAATGGTAAGACTTGCTTAGTCAAAGCACCTTTTTGATTACCGACCAACATCGGTCAGTAATGTTGACCCACATTTTTAAATTTTAATAACGATATATTATTTAAAATATTTTATAAAATTTATAGTTAAATTTACCGATCAAAGTAGGTCGGTTATTGCAGGGAAGATTTTACCGACCAACTTTGGTCGGAAGATGTAATTTCTGGAAAATAACCAACTAACTTCGATCGGTTAATGGGTCAAACTTGGTCAAACTTTTAAATTACATTAATATTTGTTATCTAAATAATATAAATGTAATCCGTTAACACTTTGTTTTGTAATAGAAATAATGAATACACTAACATATACTATAACAAGCTATATATAGTTAAGTAGTACAACGAAGTGTGTGTGTGTATATATATATGTATAGACACATCTAAGAACACAAAGCGCTAGGGCCAAAGAGTCAGGTTCTTTCGGGGATAGACATGTGAAGAAGTAATAATCTAATTAGTATATATAATTGATCATCATCAATTATATCTATTTGTCGATTGATTATTCGACTTATAACTTAAATGCATCGATGAATATTAAAAACAAAAGTATTGACTTATAATGATTAATATTAAAAACAATACGTCTCGACCTATATCGTTTAATCTATGTCATGCATTATTAGTGATGAATGAATGAGATATAGAAGAATTAATACTAAAGATCTTTGACATGTATATGTGGATCACAAATTAAAGAAACGAAAGAAGTTATTAGCATTAAGTAAACGAGTTAATATAACACGAAAGAAGTTATTAACATTAAGTAAACGAGTTAATATAACAATCGACCAAACATATTTAAAATAGAATAATATTGGTTTATCAATTCATCAATTGATAAAGTTTCCGTACGTAGTAATGTATGTGATTGATCATTAATTACAATATAATGTATGTGTGTGTGAGTGAGAAATTACTCATATACTTAATTATAACTTAGAAAATTAACTTAGATAGATGAATACAAAAGGTAAAACATCTTGACCGATATTTATTAATCTATGTGATTTGTAATTAGTTATAAAACGAATGAATATATAAGACGAAATGGGGAATTCAAATAAAATAAACGTCTCATATATATACCTTTATTTTCTTATTATGATTGATTAATTGTATATATATGTGAATAAAATTATGCTTATAAATTATTAAAAGTAATTAGTTAATATAATTATTTTCAAAGATACTTATAGTTTATAATTATTTGTAGTAAATATATATGTGAATAAAATAATTGCTTATAGTTTGTAATAATTTTTTTATAGTTTATAATATTTTAAGAAATAAAAATACAAAAAAAAAAATAATGTAGCTATTTTTTTAAAATAACCTACTGAAGTTGGTCGGTTAACAGTCAACGCACAGTCACTTAGTGTACCGACCGAGTTTACCGACCAACTTTGGTCGATAATTCTAATTCCAGATCCCAAATACGGGATTTCCCCCTCATTTCTCTTACTTTATTCTCAAAATTTTCTAACTCCCTACTCTCTTCTCCCTCACACACACAATACCCTTCCTCCTCTCCTTCTCTATTTCTCTCACACAAACAGTCCCCATCCCACATCGCCACTGCCCTCCGGCATCGCGTTTGCTGCCCGTTGCTACGGCCTCCACTACTGCCGATGTCCCTCCCCCTCCACCTCCTAAAAATTTCAGGTTTCAATTTAAACCTACATTGTTTGTATAATTTTAATATTTTGTTATTCGTTATGAATTAGTTGATTATTATTTAAATTGATTGTTTAAATTTGAATTTTATTGAAATTTAGGGTTTAGGTCATGTCAAAATTGAATCGAATTGAATTGATTACCTAGGGTATAATCTTCCAATTTTCTTTAAGTGTTATAATATACTTTTATAAGAATTTTTAAATACTAATTTAATTTAAAATAATGTAGGGTCGCTACCAAAATAATATGTAAGAATTCATTTGTAGTCAGCCAGCTAGTGAATCGGACGAGCCAACCCAACCTTTGAACGAGGATGCTGAAACAATATGGTTAGAGGCTGTTGGCGGTCCAAAAAAAGAGAAGGTATATGAGCTTCCTGAGAAAAAATTCGATCGCTATATGTGTGGAATGCAAGGAATAGGGACTTCCTCACAGGGCGAGGAACTTAATAGGGAGAGCCTCTCAGCTATGCGGGAGATAGTGATAAAGCTTACATCTGAGCTAGAAGCGGCCAAGGAAAGAGAAATGCTTAGAGATACTCAATTCCTTAATATGCAAGCTCAGATGAGAACTCTCCTTTTTACTGGAGCTTTTCCGTTGCCCCGGTCTCGCGAGTCATCACCATAGGCTCGGCCTCCACGTGATTGTTCCTTCCGTCCTCCTGTGATCGTTCCTCCCGTTCGAACCGTGATCGTTTTTCTCATCCTCCACAAGACCATTATCTATACCATCTTGTAGATGAAAGTTCATCAGATGGTGATGACGTTGTAGAAAACACCCTTTGACCAATACTTTGAACTAGACTAATAGAACTAGTTTTCAATTAGAATGAACAATTTTGAACTTGTTGTAATTACTTGATTTTTGCTTGATCGTGGATTGTGATGCTTAAGTGAACTTTAATTTGTTGGTTTTAAAATATTAATTAGATGTTTGGTTATTGTTGTTGTTGTTGATGTTTGGTTGGACTTGTGGTGAACTAGGGGTTGTATGTGGTGAATTTGTGGGTTATTAGATGTGAATCGGGGTTATTGGTATACTGTTTTTATTTGGCAGGTGTTGTAGCTACCAAAACAGGCATTTTTTGTCAAAATTAATCCTAGAAAGCCAACCAAACCTTGGTTGGTAACTAATAAAAAAAATTAAATTACAAATTATTGACCAATGTTGGTGAGTTAATGCACATTAAATTCCCAGAAATTCACATTGTCGACGTCTGCCCTGTCTGGATTACCGATGTCACGACCCAAATCCTAACTCAGGTCGTGATGGCACCCAACACCGCCGTCAGGCAAGCCAACCATTATTTACTAGTGATTTCAGGTAGTTTACCAAAAATATTTTTCAACACTTGCTTTACTTAGTTTTGAGACATTAAGTGGAAACGGATAACTTAGGCAAATTTCATGCAAAATAAATAATCATGAAGTCATAACTAACGATTACATCCCAAAATAAAGTCTACTAGTGTGTGTGGCAGGAACTAGTGTCACAAGTCTACAGGCATCTAGTAGAATAATATCAAAAGAATGAAAGTTTGTCCTACTGTCTGAGTAAGTATAGACAGAAATAACAAAAGAATAGCTCCAAAGTGCTTCTGGAATAGGCCAAAAGAGCAGCTCAACGTGAAGCCTCGACCAGAAAAACTCAGGAACGAGCTTCAGACTGGAACCCAGATGCACCTGCCTCAGAACCTGTACAATTAAGTACAGAGCATAGCATGAGTATATAAACAATATGTACCCAGTAAGTATCCCGCCTAATCTCGAATAAGTAGTGACGAGAGGTCGACTTGACACTTAATAGGATCCAAACAATTTATTTAGGTGATAATTTAAAAGAGGACAACAAGTAAGCATGGATAGTAAGAAAATAAATATCGAATCGTAATAAAATCTAAATATGTAGTGAAGCATCAATTTACAAGTTTTCAGTTCGATACTCCAGGATAATTCACAGATCAACAGTCATAAACAATATCAAGCAATTAACATGCGTAGTGGAATAAGGACATCCGGTCTGGGTCAACATAATAATAATAATCGTGCACTACCGAAGGGTCGAACGACGCGAACCATATATGCATCTATCAACCTGTTGTGGCGTACGGCCCGCTCCCATGAGAGTAGGGGAAAGAATCACTCCGCTCGCGGGATATAAATTGTGAAGCAGTCGCATGCAAACACAACATATTTATTTCAATTCTTTTCAAATAACAATTCCTTTAAAACATCAAATTCTCGATTTTATTAAAAATAAAGTTGCATACAATGAAGTTACAAAGAATATAACTCAAGTTAATGGAATTCTCATGGCATGGTGTGGGCCTAACTACCCAGACATAATAATAGTAGTCACTACGCACGGACTCTCGTCACCTCGCACGTACGTAGTCCCCCACAACAATGACACAAATCATTTAATTCACCTATGGGGGAAATTCCCTCTTACAAGGTTAGAAAGGAGACTTACCTCGCGTCAAGTCTACTTCCCGGGTCAAGAATGCGCCCGAAACTCCAAATTCGTCACCGAAGGACTCGAAACTAGTCAAATATTGCATAAATAAATCAATCTATACTCAAAAGTATAAAATTTCCCTATTTAAATGATTATTTCAACCTAAATTGCAAAATTCCAAAATACACCCCCGGGCCCACATGCTCGGATTCCGAAAATTTTTGAAGGAAACTATCACCCATGGCCTAAGGATCAATATTATATAGTTTTTGTTTGATTCCTCAATAAATTTCTTGGTAATTTCTCATTTTTGTCAAAAACCTAGGTTTTTACTCTAACCCATAGTTTCAACTAATTGTGGTGTTAATCTACCTAACAATTCAAGTAATAAGATAAATTCATAGTAGGAATTACTTACCTCCTAGTAGCTTGGTCGAATACCCTCCTTGCATGCTCTCAAAATCTCCCAAGAATAAAGAAAAGTGTTTCAAAATGGCTAAGTCCCGTGTTTAAAAGAAAGTGCACTGCCTACAGGTTTTTCGCACCTGCGGCTCGAGGACCGCACATGCGAGAAAAATCTCGCACCTGCGGAGAAGGGGATGGGGCCCTGGTTTCGCACCTGCGGCTCCGCTTCTGCGGAAAGGGGTCCGCACCTGCAGAAGTTGGCAACTCCCTCGGGAGTCGCACCTGCGAGACTGGGACCGCATGAGCGGTCTCACACCTGCTACTTGACCTCCGCAGGTGCGGTCGCACCAGACCTAGTGCACCAGCAATCATTTTAGGCTGGTTTTTGCCTCGCTCGATGCCCGAATGGCATTTGGGCCCACCCGAGACCCCGTCCAAATATACCAACAAGTCCTAAATCATAATACGGACTCGCTCGAGCCTTCGGAACGCTCGAAACAACGCTAAATCTAAAAATCATACCTCAAAACCTATTGGATCAAACTTAAGAACTTCAAGTTTCTGAATTTGCTTTCAACATGCCGAACCATCCTATACTACTTGGAATGACACCAAATTTTGCGAGCAAGTCATAAATGACATGATGAAACTATTTCCGGTCTCAGAATTCCGTTCGGACCTCGATAACACAAAAACACGTTCTAAACCTCAATTGAACTTAAGGACATTCTCATTTCACTATTTGACGTCGAAATGCTCCTGGATCATCCAAAACCCGTTCCGAACACACGCCCAAGTCCGAAGTCATCGTACAAACCTACCGGAATCTTCGAATCTCGATTCCGGGCTCGTTTACAGAAAATGTTGACTGAAGTCAAACTTCGCCTTTAAGGCCAACCTTGAACTAAGTGTTCTTATACTACTCCAAACCTCGAACCACCCGTCCCCGCAAGTCATAAATAAGAAAAAGCAACTACGGGGAGTCTCATTTAGGGGCACGGGGTCCTAGAATACAAAGCGGTCGGGTCGTTACAACCGACCAATATTGGTTGATATGTTTAAATTTTAATTATTTATAAAAAAATATATTTTCCAACACGACCAAAATTGGTCGGTAAACAACATTAATAAATTTAAAACACCGACCAACGTTGGTCGGTGAAATTAAATTATTAAAATAATATTCCGATCAATGTTGGTTGGTAAGCCAATTAAATTGTCAGATGGTAGTGTAGAGCATACCGACTAATGTTGGTCAGTAATTTTTGACCGGCTTTGGTTGTATGCTCTTCCGACCTTCAAAATATAGACCACACGTTAATGATCTCGTTTTGGACAACTATTGGCCATTACCAACAGATTTTGGTCAACTTTTTTGGACGGTTTTCCCTGAATTTCTAGCCATGAATATTTAAAGTGAGTTTATTTAATAAATGATTAAGTTGAGATCGACCGCTGCTCGATCACAAACGGGCTGGATTATTCAACTAATGCATTGACGAATCAATTGTAGTCCACTTTTCGAAACCAAATTTGATCAAATTATTGTTTGAAGCTTGAGAAATTTCATTATTTATGTAACTCAACTGTGTTGCTCGAGTGAAAATGAATGTTGAATCCACTATTACTTACGTTATTTATGTGGCGAATTGGAGCACGATAGTCAAATTACTTTATTTTCGATATAAATTTAGGTCTAGGTTCTTTAAACTTTTCTTTTTCTTTTTTTTTTTTGAAATTAATTTTTTTTTTAAATACTTGAAAACGACCTTTTTGATTCCCAAATAATAATGGTATTACATAAAATGAAGCAATTTACTCAATCTTTTCTTCTGCATTTACATTTTGCGTTTATACCGTTTTCTCGCATGAGCGAATCCTGGATACTCAAAGGAGTTGTTTGGCTGGGGCTTTAGCATAACTAAATTTTACATAAATATCAGCTCCACAATGTTTAGTTTTTGAAGAGATTTATATATGTATAAGTTATACCGAAATCTATATATGTTTTGTGAGATATAATGTAAAATAAGAATGTGAGAGTCAGTAATATATGGATTAAATTACAAAATAACAGCACTAACGTTACATACTAATCAATGCATACTCTTACATAATTAATTCTTACATTACTAATACAGTCAGATTTCTCTATAGCAATATTTTTATGTAATAGTCATTTACTATAAAAGTTAATTTTTTTGAAATTTATTTTTTATTTTATCATATATGTCCTTTATAAAAGAACTTGACTATAACATCCAACAAATATCGAAACAAACTCAATTGTTATAAAGAAATTTGACCGTGCATAATTTGTCTCTAAACTAAAGGACACATAACTTGTAGTAGTGTATTAGAATTTAGAATAACATCGTAATTGGGTTAACTGCCTACATTTGGTAGTAAAGGAAAAGTCCAGGAGGAAAAGGAAAGACCAAATTAAAAATTTCAATGTCATAGTTACAGATGCTTTGCACCAGGTTGGGGGGAGAAGACCATGTGACTCCATTCAGCTTCTGTCTTCGCCTTCCCCACCAAAAAGAGTTTCTATATATTTATAGAAATTAAAAGAACAATATTTAACCAAAAGGATAAACTTGTCATTTAGCAAACCCCTTTCTCCTAACCTTATACTACCACTATTTCCTTATTAATTTGTACAAGAAATAGTAACAGTATTTTAAATAATATATATTTTACTCTAAATAGCAAACTTTTATAGTTACAAAAACCTCATAACCTTGTTCAAGATCTTAGCTGCATAAATTTAAAAATCATGTCCCATCATAAAAACTGAAAAGGGAGGAGTATTCTCAAAATAACAATAGTAGTATTATTAGTACGTATTAACTAAGGATAGATGTGCAATTTCCATAAAGTCCAAGGCCCTTTTTGAAAGTAGACATGCATAAAAAGGCAACTCTCTGTATTCAAAGTTCAAACCAAACCAATTGGCCCTTTTCCTATTACTGTCAATTCTCCTTTATATTTACTAAAACTGTTGGAAAATAATGAAGAACTCTAGAATGAAAGAGTTATTGCTGCTGCTTGTTCTACTGTGCGCCATTTTCAACATTTCCTTAGCCGTAACTGATGGTAAGTTCCAAAACAGTTGCTTCTTTATTGTCCACTTGTAGCAACTTTGATATTTTTAGAATTTGATGTAATGTTAGCAAGCTAGTTTTATGTGGTTTTTGCAACTTCAATCTTGACACATACATATATATATATATGTGGTTGCTTGCTAATTGGTTACTTTTAGGTATTTAATACTCCCTAAGAAATGTCATTATATTATTCAGTTCCCAAAACTTTAGATGGGAATTTTGGTGTCTCTATATATCTTGAAGTTCTAAATCCCATCCCATCCCCTCCCCACAATCTCACAAGCTAAGTGTTTGTTGTAAAAAGGAGAAATAGAGAAAGTCGAGAACTTGTTTCTTTTAAGTGGGGAAAAAATGTAATTGTTGTTCATTTTTTGAGCAAGTGTTGTCAACATTAATGGTCGTACCAGAAAAAAAGTGAACATTAAATGTGAGTATAATTATTTGAAGACAAAAAAAAAACAGACAATTAAAAGGACGGTATAATTTTTTATTTTTATATATAAAGAAAGGAAAGCTGAGCACTAATGGGTTGGTTCCAAGAGTCAGTTTTCAGTATCAGAGCGACCCACTACCCATTGTCATAAATGTCTTGTCATACAGAGAGAGTTGGCTATTTTGAGCTCAACTTGCCCTTTTGATGGAAGAAGGGGAGTGAGGTGATTTTTGTCATTTAGGAGGATGCAATTTTGCAGCAGATAGTCAGGAATGCACCAAGCTTTTTCTATCATCAGCCGAAATTAAATATACTACCAACAAATACAAAAGATATTTCTTTAAGTTAATATAAACATTAGATGTAACTAAATATTTATATCATGTACAATAATAGTACAGAAGGGAAGCCTTGAAACAATTTATGTAACATATTTACGAGAAGTTTAAATCGTAAAAGCAGTCATTAATATTTGTATTAGGATAACCCGTCTTAATTACACCCTTGTGATTGGTGTGGCCCTTTTTTTGTGTACTAGTAACATTCCCCTAAGAGGGGATACGATACATGTGCATGTCATCTCAACTAAAAAGCGAGCACGAGCTGTGCACATGATGATGCTTACTAACTTTTGCCGACTTTGGGTCAAATACTTGTGACTAGTCGTTTGGATTTTGTGAGAAACTGACGTGAGAGCACCGATCAAAGTCATTCTAATGTGTCAGCCGATTTGATTCTTGAGGATTTTTTGTGGAGGTTTTGGGGAAAGGTTAGGTTTCACAGCTGGTTCTCCCACCTTAAAGTTGGGGCGTTAGCTGGCTGTGTTGATATTGGAACATTGTAGGACTAATATACATCATCGCTATAACGAATACCATCTGTAGTTTACTTTTTAAGTCTTAAGGATTATATATAGTATGCTATTTCAGGATTTAACTTACAAACGTACCAAGTGAAATATATATATTTCTATCACTATAGTTTACTTCGGGCACACTTATTAAGTAAATATTAAATTTTAGACGAAAATAATTAGTGTGGTTAAACTACCTTTTATGAAATATTGCACCATAATTATAATAACACTTACTTCTCTTCTCAAATATTCTCACATATGAGGAGTAAATGACTTTGTAGCGATCCGTATATAATTTTAAAAAAACAAATAGAATTTTTCTTAATTATATAAATAAATATTTATTTCGAATTAAAATAAAAAAATAAGTTAAACACTTATTATGGATCATAGGGAATAATTTATAATCACTTGTAATTATATAAGTGACTTGATATAGTATGGTTGCTTAAGTTAGACTCATCTCTTTATACCCTAATCTTCCTCCTATAATTACACTACGGAGTAAAGTGGCCGCCGTTCCGACTTCCTAGGTCTTAAAGCTTAAATTTTTTTGTTTTCTTGTACATTTTTCACTTCCACAATTTGAAACTTACTCCTACATTTGACCTCGAAAAAGTCGATTTGGGGTAAGAGTAAAACATGGGATGGGAATTGGGGACATTCTAACATTGATTATTCGCCGGAAAAAGTGCTGCAATAGGGGGCAAGTGTCGATCACATTGATATTTACTGTTGTAGGGATTTGCAGAGATACCTATTACTTTGTCCATTATGCTTTGAATTATAATAATCTTTAAAATATTCAGGTAATGTGGATATATATATATATCTTGGATATGGATAACTCTCTTCGACGGGGCGTTGCGGTCCATCGTTTTCTGACACTATTTTTGTTTCATTCTGTAGTCCAAATAATTTTTATTAACTACGGGGTAAATCCTTTCTCTAGTTCTAAGCATGCCTTTTATGTGAATTTTATGAATTGAGAGGAAAATGGTTGGAACATAGCGAAACCTAAACTTAATTTAAATGTCTAGAGTAATTTAAGTTGTAATAAGGTGTGCCCGGCTGGTTTTAAAAAGTTTCCAACAACTAACATCTTCAGTTTTTACTTTCACAAAAAAACAATTCAAAGTGCAAATTTATATATATATTTCTCAAATACATAATGAATTATACTATGTTCTTTCAAAATCTACTTACCTTAAGCTGTTTTCCAAAATATAGACCCAAGCCAAGATCTCCTTAGCGTCTTAATTAGCTAGAGTTAACAGTAACAACTAGTTGTAGCAGTAGCATCCAGATCTCTATATAAACTTTGACTAAATTGCTTTCATTAAAATTTATCTATAAGTAGGTGTAAATAATTATTACTAGTATTACTGTTACACAGCTTAACATGTTTTTTAAACACAGGATTGTTAAAGAATGGAAACTTTGAAATGCCGCTGGCGAAAGCAGACCTCAACGGCACGGTGGTTCTAAAGCACAATGCCATACCGGAATGGTCGATCTCCGGCTTCGTCGAGTACATAAAGGCGGGTCAAAAACAAGGTGACATGCTGCTGGTCGTGCCGGAGGGCTACGCCGCGGTACGTCTAGGAAACGAGGCGTCCATCAAGCAAGTATTGAATGTAACGAAGGGAATGTATTATTCCTTAACATTCAGTGCTGCTAGAACTTGTGCTCAAGAGGAACGTATCAATGTATCCGTTACACCTGATTTTGGAGTGTTGCCTATCCAAACATTGTATAGTAGCAGTGGTTGGGACTCTTACGCTTGGGCATTTCAAGCTGAATTTAGCCAAGTTGAGATTTTACTGCACAATCCTGGTGTTGAGGAAGATCCTGCTTGTGGTCCTCTCATCGATTCAGTCGCCATTCGCACTTTATATCCTCCCAGGGCCACTAATAGTAAGTTTTTCGTTTCTCTACTATTTCTTTCGTTTCATTTTACATAACGGTTTCTATTTCATTACAGGTTTAAATGAAAATGAAAAACTTTTTATTTGTCACAACTCACATATATATTAAATATGTCCTTTGAATTTGTGAAATTAAACATGTCATAACAAATCTGGCTATAAAAAAAAAAAATAAAAAAATAAAAAATATATATATATATATATATATGAACCTCGAATTGAAAAGTTTACATGATTTAGTATATGATTCCGTTTGGTGAGTATTACATTGATGATTTCTACATGCTATAATATCTAGTGTTGGATACCTAAAGGAGAAGTCACATGCCTAAATAAAAAGGTGATCTTTTTTGATTGTGACGTTGTCTGTTGGACCACTCTTTCTCATCTACTATCCAATCTACTACTTTTCTGGATGTAGGGTTGGTCTTCTCTGTCACTTTTGAGTGTTAATATGTGAATGTTTCCCCTTAGATTTTTGTTCATTTTATTACTAAGCTAATAGATCTCGTTCTGATAGAATTTCGTGTTAAATCTGCAGAGAATTTGCCATAACTCCTAATTTGCTTTAATTAATTAGTGGTTAGTTGATCAATTTTTACCCCTAGTTCAGTATCTTTGATATTGTTGTTGTAATTACTTTCTGTTATTTTATATAGCATTAGTTGTTGGATCGGTGAGATTTTTCTTAATTTTTATGTAGGAAAGTTTAGGTTAAGCGATTCTAAGCCAGCATTTGGACATAGGTTTGATTGAAACTTGAAAATACGAGTTTTTGAAGAGGAGATGGAAAATAGTTTTTGAAAGCTGAAATTGTGTTTGGACATGCATTTTATTTGAAAAATATTTGAAGTTCCGTGAGTAGAAAATTTCATAAACTAGTCTAGAACTATTTTTGGGATTTGAAGAATTTAATTTTAAAATCTGCCAAAAATTGGTTAAAATCTATAAACAAACAAATTTAGAAAAAAGCTCCCAAATTATACGACCAAATGGGAGCTAAAAGTATGCGCTCAGATTATAACAAAAAAAATGGGAGAAAAAAGAGTAAGTTTGAAGTACATGTGTGCTGGCACACCAGTTGCTAAAAGGGACCAAATTTTAGTCATTGGAACCATTTAGGCACCTCTGTGGGTACACAACTAGATGCTTTCCTCTTAACTCTTTCCAAGAAAAAAATATACTCCTAGGTATTTAAATCGCAAAAAGACTGTTTGTGATTGTCAACATCGAAATCCAAGTTGTAAATTTTATGTATATATATTCTCATACCTAATTCATCACTTCCAACATGCATATTCAAGTCCATTTTAGGTAATAATTAATTGCTTCTATCCAAGTGCCAAAGTTTGTTGTGTTCAGTATTTTATATAATGTTTAGTTATAATTTGTTTACTGACTTCTCATTTATATGAATTTATGCATGCACTGTAAAATTGCTGATCTGACCAAGAGGTCACGGGTTCGAGCCGTGGAAATAGCCTCATACAATAAGATCCCTGTGGTCCGGCCCTTCCCCGAACTCTACGCATAGTGGGAGCCTTGTGCATCGGGCTGCTCTCTTTTTTATGCATGCACTTTCACTCAATCATCCCAGAAAATGACTATGTTATATCATGAACTATATATATGCAGAGAACTTGTTGAAAAATGGAGATTTTGAAGAGGGTCCATACATATTCCCAAACACAAGCTGGGGAGTTCTTGTACCACCAAACATTGAAGATGACCATTCCCCTTTACCAGCATGGATGGTTGAGTCCCTAAAGGCAGTCAAATACTTAGATTCTGATCATTTCTCAGTGCCACAAGGCAAGAGAGCAGTAGAGCTAGTTGCTGGAAAAGAAAGTGCAATTGCCCAAGTTGCAAGAACCTCTATTGGCAAAATGTATGAACTCAGTTTCAAAGTTGGAGATGCCAGCAACTCTTGTGAAGGTTCCATGATTGTTGAGGCCTTTGCTGGAAAGGACACACTTAAAGTCCCTTATGAGTCTAAGGGGAAAGGTGGATTTAAGCGCGCTGTTCTCCGTTTCAAGGCCAATGCTAACCGCACTCGGATCATGTTCCTTAGCACATACTACCATACGAGGAGCGATGACTTTGTTTCCCTGTGTGGTCCTGTTGTTGATGATGTGAAGCTCTTGAGTGTCAGGAACCCTCGTCGATTCCTCTGAGTCATGTATTTTAATGGAAAACGATGAGTTTTCGAGTTATAGTATGAGTAAATTTGGTTGTAATGAAGCAAGAAGAATGTGGGGAGTTCTGTTTCTCTTAGCTTGTTTACTAGTAGTATTTTCATATGAGTATGTATTATACTAATGTCTAATGAAAGGCAAAGAAGTATATATATTTTGATTGGTATTGAGTGGGTTTATGTACTGCAGCACAATAAATCAGTAATGGATTTGAAGTTGCGATTGATCATTTCATCACTTCTTCCGATGTTGATCCTCTTAGGCAAAAACCACATAATTATAAACCTGCTATTACTCCATTTTGCATTGGACTTTGGAAGGTGTCAAAGTAGTTTGAGCAAATGATTGTTTTAACTATTACAACAATAGGGACTAAATAGGAGATAGTGATAAGTGAAAGGGGGCAATTTGTAAATAGACAAAGTAAAGGACAAATGCGGTGTATAAGAATATGTTAGAATCTCTATATCAGTTAGTTAGTTAGTTAGTTAGAAACACAGAGATTCTAGAATATACCGATCTCAATTTTCTAGTGCTTCAATGGTAGATTGGATAATAGATTCAGAATCTACACATCACATTACTCACAATAAAGAGGTCCTAAGTAATGTTAAGAGTATGGAATGTCAGAATGACAATGGGGTGCAATTACCAACTGGAATAAGAGCAAAGATAGAACATACTGAAAATGTAGAAATTTTAGCAGACCAATGGGTAAAGAATGTGTTACACGTACCTGATTTTAAGTTCAATTTACTGTCAGTGTCAAAGCTTACTAGGGATCTCAGATGTTGGGTCAGCTTCTACCCTGATTTCTGTCTGTTTCAGGAACTCTTCAGTGGGAAGGTACTGGGGATTGGTAAAGAGTCAGCAGCCTTGTACTTGTTAGATAAGCAAGCAACAATGTCAATGTTAGTTGGTGTAATTCAGAGAAAGGAAAAAGAATCTAGTCTTTGGCATCTGAGGTTGGGACATGCAGCTATGAGAACTGTTCAGCAAATTCCAAGCATAAAGAATAAAATTAGCAGTAGTGAAGTTAGTGACTGTGATGTATGCCCCTTGGCAAAACAATGTAGGTTACAATTTCCCATAAGTACTACTAGTTCAACATCTATCTTCTATTTAATTCATCTAGATGTTTGAGGGCCCTATAAGGTGCCTACATATGATAGGAAGCAGTACTTTGTCACTATTGTGGATGATCTTAATAGGTACACTTGGGTTTGTCTAATACATTCCAAATGTGAAGTGGTAGTTGTGTTGAAAAATTTTCTTTCCATAATAAAGAATCAATTTACTGCTACTGTGAAGGTTTTGAGATCTGATAATGGTTCAGAGTTTTTCAATTCTAAGTGTAATGAACTGTTAGCTTCACTTGGTATTGTACATCAAAGTAGTTGTGCTTACACTCCACAACAAAATGGCATTGTGAAAAGAAAGCACAAACACATTTTAGAAATGGCAAGAGCCTTAAAATTTCAGAGTGGAGTTCCTATTAAGTTTTGGGGAGAGTGTGTGAGAACATCAGTCTATTTAACTAATAGACTGCCTACACCAGTATTGCAAGGAAAAACTCCATATGAGCTTTTGTATAAGAAGCAACCTACTATTGACCATCTCAGGGTCTTTGGATGTCTGAGTTATGCAAGCAACCTACCAAGAAGGGACAAATTTGCTCCTAGAGCCAAGAAGACAATAAAAGTTTTCTTGTCAGTAGAGATGTTACATTCAAGGAACATATCGTCCCATTCAAAGACATTGGCAGTAATGAAGATGATATGTTCACTCAAAGTCCTGCCCATACTCAACTACTATCACCAAACACTCCACCTATTCATCCTTCATCAACACATCAAGAAGGGCCTGTTGACAGCAGCTCTACACCTTGTGTACCAGCACGGGATCAGCAGCACATGACAACAAACCTGAAGATAGCTTCATTGCTCCAAGTCCCACTCCTTGTGATGTTGAGCTAGAAATTCATCAATTTGAAGAGGAGACAAAAGTTGTAGGTGAAGGTTTTGAGCCAACAATTTGTACCAGCTGAACCAGAAATTCAACCAGCTCAACCTTCTGTTATCACAGAGTCACAACTAGCTCAACCTGCAAGATATGCTAGACCTCAAAGGAACTCTACTCCTCCTGTTTGGCACATGGATTATATAGTTCAAACCAAAACATCAAATAGCTGAAAATATCCATTATCTTCCTACCTTACTTACCATCATTTATCACCAGCATATCATTCATACTTGGGAGTTTTCTCAGCTCATACTATACCAAAATTCTTCAAGGATCTTGTTAAAGATCAGAATTGAGTCACTGCAATGGAACAAGAGATTCAAGCTTTTGAAGAAAATAATACATGGGAGATAGTAGACCTCCCTGCTGGAAAACAACCCATTGGTTCAAAATGGGTTTACAAAATTAAGCACAAGGCCAATGGATAAATAGACAAGTTCAAGGAAAGGTTGGTTGCCAAGGTCTATGCACAACAAGAAGGATTAGATTATCATGAAACTTTCTCTCCAGTGGCCAAAATGGTCACTATGAGAACTGTGATCAGTGTTGCAGCTTCCAAAAATTGGCCCTTGTTTCAAATGGATGTCATTGCCTTCCTACAAGGAGATTTATTTGAAGAGGTTTACATGGATCTTCCTCGGGGATTTCACAAACATGGGGAGTATAAGGTATGTAGTTTGTTGAAATCCTCTTTATCGATTGAAACATGCATCTAGACAATGGAATATCAAACTCACAAATGCAATCCTACAAGCTGGATATACTCAGAGTGCCCATGATCATTCTTTATTTACCAAGAGTCATGAAAGGGACATTGTGATAGTCCTAGTCTATGTTGATGATCTCTTAATAACTGGGAGTAAGCAGTCCTTAATTGACCAAACAAAGGACACTCTGCATAGTTCCTTTAAGGTGTAATACCTAGGGGAACAAAGATATTTTATGGGAATTGAAGTCATGAGATCAAAGAAAGGAGTGTTGTTGAATCAGAGAAAATATACATTAGAGTTAATCACTGATGCAGGGATGAGTGGTTGCAAACCAGTAGCAACTCCTATTGAGTTAAATCAGAAACTAACAACAGTTGATCATGACAGTCATGTTAGAAGAATAGATGATCCTCAACTTGAAGATGTAGGAGCATATCAATGACTTATTGGAAAGCTAATTTACCTCACAATCACAAGACCAGACATCTGCTTTGTAGTGCAAGTGTTGAGCCAATTCATGAAGCAACCCAAGAAGTCTCACCTAGATGCATCCCTGAGGGTGGTAAGATATATCAAATTAGCATCTGGACTGGAGATACTGTTGAGAAGAGGACAAACATCAACACTCACAGCCTTATGTGATTCAAACTAGGCAGCTTGCCCCAACAAAAGAAGGTTTGTACCAGGGTATGTTGTGAAGCTTGGGGATTCTTTATTATCATGGAAGTCCAAGAGGCAACAGACAATTAGTAGATTCTCGACAGAAGGAGAGTATAGAAGTATGGCAACTGTAATGGCAGAGATTGTTTGGATGGTTGGATTATTAGAAGAATTGGGAAACAAAGTGGAGATGCTAGTGAACTTGCATTGTGATAGCTAGATAGCTATGCAAATAGCTGTGTAAATTCTATATTTCACGAGCGGACTAAACATATTGAAATAAATTGCCACTTCGTCTGGGAAAAGCTCAAGAATGGGCTAATTGCAACTCAGTACATACCTACAAAGATGCAACTAGTGGACCTGATGACAAAAGGCTTGGGTGCAGCATAACATCAGTCCCTATTATCCAAGCTAGGAGTAGAAGATGTCTTCCACTTACCAGCTTGAGGAGGAGTAATAGGAACTAAATAGGAGATAGTGCTAAGTGAAATGGGGTAATTTGTAAATAGACAAAGTAGAGGAGAAAGGCGGTGTATAAGAATATGTTAGAATCTCTATATTCGTTCGTTAGTTAGAAACACAGAAATTCTAGAATATACCGATCTCAATTTTTCTCTCTAGTCTTCTTCTTCCTCTTCTCTGTAAATCTACTACATTGAGTTGATAACTGAATCAATGAGAAGGATACATGTTTTCTAGTGTAGGAATGTGTATTAGCTCTCTCAATTTAGCTCATTTTGACAGTAACACCAACAATACAAGCAACTATCGTCTTTTAGCCAATAAATGATTATATTATTGTTGGTAAGCTATCGTCTTTTAGCCAATAAATGATTATATCATTGTTGGTATTTCTTAACTTAACTTACATTGTATAGCTATAAGCATCGCTAACTTTCCCTACCTCTCTCCAACTCGAAGAGGAAGCATCAAAATCAGTTTATAATTACTTTAAATTTAAAACTATTGGTCTAATTTTTAAAATGTTGCAAACCTCTAAATACAAAGTCAGAAAAATGGGTATTTGTACAAATCAACCATTTGTTATTTAGTCTTTCGGCTTTGGACAATAGGAATGTGAATTGGAATTCATAAAGACAAAATGGGTGTTTACCTCGAAAATTGGTGTTAACAAATATATTTGATTTGTGGTTATAAAAATATGTGATTTATTTCAATACTAGTAAATAAGCTAGAAATACTAGGTGTAAATAAGAAGAATATGATAATCAAACCAGTGTTACCCAAGGAATTGGGACCTCGAGATGACAGCCTCGGGGGTCTCGAGGTTGGTTAATAGTAATAAAGTATGAACAATAAATGAAGTACAATAAATTTGAAGAATAATCTTGAGCACAACAAACGAGAAAAGCAGAGTAGAATATTCTATAGCAGTGACTGATGATCTTTACAAATGATTGGAGTACCCTTTATATTGGAGGGGAAAATACATTTCTATTTACAGTAAAAAATACTATTGGTACATCTATATAACCGCCTAGTACGGATTTATACGAACCAATCTTGAGGTTTTCGCCTTGACCTATATGCTCTTGAGAAATTCCCGCCTTTTCTTGACTGTCATTGATTTTGCACTGCCTCGAGGTAGGCCGCGTTGGGCCTTTGATGTGCTCTCTTGAGGTATGCATTCTGATATTGGGCTCGAACTTTGCTTCAAGCCTTTCGAGCTCGGGCTCGGCACAACAGAGACTTCGAAATTGGACTCCTCCGATTTTGGCAGTATACAGATAGTCCCAGCATTTCTTAGAATAAAATGATAAGAAACAATTTGAATTCTTGACCCTGCGATATCCCAATCATGACGTCAGTCACGTGAGGTCAGCGATTGGTGCAGAGGTCATGTTTGCACAGTTCTCAAAAAACCATAAAGCGATTACGACTATTGGATGTCCTTTTAGCTTCTCCAACACGCTTAGATGGCCCCTATAAATACTCCAATCTTTCAGTCTTCATACTTTTAATTCCTACAACATCTTCAAATCTTCATCAACTCTTCTCTACACTTATCCCTTCTTTGTGAAACGTCTTCTGATTTCAAGGTCGAAAAGCCTTCCTCGATTGCGGGACGATGTGAACCCATGTCTCGATATATTAGCCTAATCACCAAACCCGAACAAGTGAAGGCGGATTGCCGTTGGGGGGATGCAGTACAAGTGGAGATACCTTCAACTGAAAGGACATAACCACTTACAAAGCATGTTTCTTAAGCGTATATACATACCTATTCACCTTAGGTCCCGTAGAACCTTCTTTGCCCCCGCTAGATCTAGTGATCCTTGATTTTTGTCGATAATATCGGCTGACGCTCGGCCAAATCTATCCTTCCTTATGGATTGTTTACATGATTAGGTATTTTTCGAGTCAAGTCGAGGGGATTACTTTTACCCTCGACCATCTGATTAGACTATACAGCCCTCGTCTCTATCGAGGTGGCTTGATAAAATTACAACGTTGATCTTCGAAGTCTTTCTTCACTAGCATCAATGAAGATAAAGACCGAGGGTGGATGAGCCGCTTTGTTCGAGTCAGGACCTCCGACCTGATTCCTGCTGGAAAGATGACATTCCCCGAGGTATGGAATATGAAGCGTAAGTGTGGATTCGTCGAGTACGTTTCATTAATCAAATATTTTATCTTTTTTTCGGACTAACTCCCTTCTGATGATGCAGCCATCGAGTGGTACCCTGGTGCAGTTAAGGACCTCCCAGGATTGGTTCGGCAACTATATTCCACCTCCATATATGCCGAGCGCATCTGGCGCGACTTAGCCAAGGGCCGATGGGAGGCCAAAAACCATGGTGAGTTTTTATCATTGACATACTTGAGTCCCTTAGTAAAATATCTTTTGACAGAAGACTTAACTTTTGCGCTTATGTAGGCCTCGAAGATGATGTTTCAATGAGGCCATCCCCACCTGGCGAGGTAGAGACCCAAAAACCTGCCAAGGATAAGAAGAGAAATAAAGAGACGCCAACGGAGTCCCCGAAACCAAAAAAGTCTAAGCTTCGAAAACCTAGGGCCGACACGGTGGTGTTTTCTCCCGAAGTTGCTGAAAGTATTTATGCTGAGGACGAAGAGGGAGATGAGACTGAGGGTAAATGCGATGCCCTCCCGTTAGTAACTCGAAGGGGAAGAGGTACCGATGCTTCAAAGGTTACTACACTGAAGGCTGTCGAGGTGATTAAATCTCAAGCTGAGGGGATCTCCGAAGGGACTTGTGCTAAAAGGCACTTGGTAGATGAGTTCGAAGAACTCAACCCTGAGGCTCCTTGAAGGCGAGAGAAGGCCCCGATCGAGCCACTCGGGGTAACTGAAGTGGACAACTCTCTGCCAGGCCCGTTGGTTTCTCCAGGGAAAATACGGGATGTCCAAGATATGAAGACTCCCGACGTGGGGGCATCCCACAGAGAGAAAGATATATTTGGTGAGTGCTTCTCCAGGGTCGAGGAGGGCCCTGACATTGAAACCTCGTTTATTTTCGAATAGGCCGAGAGACTTCGGAAATAGGTAATCTTCGCCTTAATCAACTATATCTGGAGTTTGGTTCTTGCCTTTCTGACCTTCTTTCTTTGTTTTTTAGGCCGTGATGCTCTTCGACCAAGACGTTTCCAAGTCACGAGCTGAGCTGGACCACTGCGAAGATGAGATTAGGAAACTCATGTCAGAGTTGTATGATCTCAAGGGTCTTTATGCCAAAAGGGAGAGGGAACTCAATGACCTTCGAGGAAGTTTGGAGAAGGCGTCCCAAGAGCGGGCTGATTTCGTTGAGCAGGTAATATATCCTTTGTGGGCTATTTTATGCTCACTCATTTTAGTGTTTAATGTCTCGACTCGATTCTTTCAGCTCAATCAGAAGGATGATCTGGTGGGCAACTTCGGGAGGAGCTTAGGGTAAAAGATATTGAGATCCTCGGGTTGAAGCAACGCATGGATGATATGGCCTCCGAGAAGGATACTCTTCGGGAGAAGCTGACCTCGGCTGAGCACCAACTTCAGGGTGCAAAGGAAAAAATCTATAAATATAAGGACCTTCATACTGAGTCGGCCGCAGAATTATCCAAAACCTTGTCTGAAGCTGATGCAATTATGTCTACATATCAGACCGATGTTGTTGCTGCCAATGCCCGGGCTAAGAAGGCAGCTGATGCGGCCGAGCTTAAGTTAACACGGGCCATCAATTAAGCTCAATTGGAGTCTCTAATGCAAGCCCTTGAGGAGGTGCAGGTCGATGGCTGTGATCTTTCTGCTGATATCGAGAAGGTGAAGGCCTTGGAAGAAGAGGCAACGACATTGCTCTCTTCTGATGAGGATCCTGCCAGCGGCTCCGAGAGTGGGAGAGGGGGGGGGGGGGGACAAAGACGAAGTCCCCGAGGAGGAAGAGGCCGCTGAAGATCAGGATGTCGAAGGTCAAGCCATCGAAGATGCAGCTCATGAGGAAACTGCCTCCGATCGAGTGACCCCGACAATAGACTAAGCTTCTTTCATTTTATTTCTTTTGTGTAAGGGCTCCGTGTGGGAGCTTTGTAAACATACTTATGGATCATCATCTGTATATAAAGAATATTTTGTTTCATCTTTGTGTTGTGTTAATTTCCGTCTTTTTTTACCATTTGAAATGAGATTTGGTGTTGTTGACGATCAGTACGATGTATTGGACTTAGAACATAAAACCCTAAGGTTTTTGTGTTTTGATCGATGATTGATAGTAGATGACCACTTAAGGTCAGATCTTCGAGCTAAGCTTTAGCTCGATACTTTCGAGTCCGAACTGGGTAAGGTCTCGAGCACAGTGTGCTTCGGCCTTTAAGTTATTTTTAAGTATCGACCCTTAGGCTTTAAAACATCGGCCCTTAGGCTCTTTAGATTTTCCCTTAGGCTATTTAGATTGGACCTTAGGCTCTTACAGATCGGCCCTTAGGCTCTTACACATCGACCCTTAGGCTCTTTTTAGATTGGGTCAATTCGACCTCTAAGATGACTACAATTTTTTCCCTTTCTGGCTAAAGACTCGTAAAAATTTTGTTATGCCTTGGCATGTTTTTATATTCTTTCGATTTTTCGATGGTTCGACTAATTGGAACCTCGTTTGCAAGTCGATGTGCAACAAAAGATGAATACCTCTTGGGGTTTTCTCGAAGGCTGACGTTTTCGAAGCCTTCACATTGTTCGGGGCTGATTTTATTGAAGCCCTTTTGCTTATGCCGAGGGTAGCCTAATTTAACCGGTTTTTCGAATTTTTTGTAAGCTTTAGTTTTATAGAGGAAGTCGGATGTCTCCGAGCCGCATTATTTCGGCCGTAGCCTTTTCACATGGCCGTAGCCTTTAGTCCCCGAGTGAGATGGCCTTAGCCTTAATATCGAGGGGATGCCTTTTTTAAGGTCTTATAAGTTCGTGTATGCCTCATTGAGGTCTTGTAAGTTCGAGTATGCCTCATTGAGGTCTTGTAAGTTTGAGTATGCCTCGTTGAGGTCTTATAGGCTCGATTTTTTGATGGCTCGACGTGTTGACTATCGTTGACATTCCCCGAGTATTCGAATATATTTGGCCTTTCAGCCGTTAAATGTGAAAATAGTAGACTTCTTCGAGGCATAAAAGTGTTTTGATATAATAAGAGTGCTTCTTTGAGTAATTTATATATGCATACATGTTTTTGCCATCGGGGTATCGACTATTCTATATGGACACGGTTCATTTGATCGTTTGGCCTATTACAACATTCTCCTATCGAGACCCTCCTTGGCATGACTTGTTTTCTTCAAAAATGTAACCTCCGAGGGTGATGCCCCCCAGTATTCGAGGTTGATAGAAAAGAAGACTTGGATACTTGTTGAGTTTCCCTTAGGTAGAATATAGGTGTTTCCTCATTAAGAACCTTGCCGGTAAAACCCATTTGGGATAAAACCTGATCTAAGGGAAAAAGAGTGCAACCCATGCTTTAAAACCCAAGGTCTTCGAGTTGAAGGGTGCTTCGATATCTCCGATCGAACACCTGTAAGGAGTTAGTATAAAATATAAACGAAAAAAGGGGAAGGTTATACCTCAGCAATAATAACGTTTGAGCAACGATATATTCCAATTGTTTGGTAGTTTCTCGCCTTCCATTGTGCCAAGTTTGTAGGATCCTTTGCCTACGACTCCGAGGACACGGTACGGTCCTTCCCAATTAGGGCCTAGTTTCCCTTTATTTGGGTTTCGCGTATTGAGGGTGATGTTTCTTAGAACTAAGTCCCCGACTCTGAAGTAGATGAGGCTCGTTCTTCTGTTGTAGTACCATTCGATCCTTTGTTTTTGAATGGCCATTAGAACTAATACGGCCTCACATTTTTCATCTAGTAGCTTGAAGGAGGTGTTCATGGCCTTGTTGTTTGAGTCATCAGTGGTACGTTGAAATCTGACGCTCGGTTTCCCTACCTCGACTGTGATCAATGCCTCAGACCCATATACTAAAGAAAATGGGGTCTCCCACGTGCTTGACTTCAATGTTGTTCAATATGTCCATTGTACCTCGGGAAACACTTCTCTCCATTTGCCCTTCACCATCTAACCTCTTCTTTAAGTTTTGGATGATGGTTTTGTTTGTGGACTCGGCTTGACCATTTGCACTTGGGTGATAAGGTGTTGATAGGATACTTTTGATTTTATGGTCTTCGAGGAATTTTGTTACTTTGCTGCCAATGAATTGCTTCCCATTGTCGCATGTTATCTCGGAGGGAATCCCGAATCGACATATGATGTGATCCCATATGAAGTTGATGACTTCTTTTTCTCTTATCTTTTCAAAGGCCTGCGATTCTACCCATTTTGAGAAGTATCCAGTCATAAATAAGATAAATCGAGCTTTACCTGGCATCATTGGCAGGGGGCTGACTATGTCCATCCCCCATTTCATGAATGGCCACGGGGATAGGACCGAGTGTATTTGTTCACCGGGTTGATGGATCATCGGTGCAAATATTTGGTATTTATCACATCTTCGAACGAAATCCTTGGTGTCTTTCTCCATGCTATCCCAGTAATACCCCACTCTGATCACTTTGTGAACCAAATAATTGACACCAGAATGATTTCCACAAGTGTCGTCGTGGATTTCTAGTAGCACATAATCAGTATCCCCTGGTCCCAAACATAATCAAATCCTTGTAGTCTACACATATTCTAAGTTTATTCCCTTTTTTGGGGATTACCACTACGTTAGCTAGCCATTCAGGGTATTTTACTTCCCTAATGGATCCTATTTTGAGAAGTTTGTTTACCTTATTTTGGATGAATGCATGCTTTACCTCGGACTGATGTCTCTTTTTTTGCTTCACCGATTTGAATCTGGGGTCGACACTTAGTCGATGGGTGGTTATCTCAGGTGGGATCCCTATCATATCTAAGTGGGACCAAGCAAAGCAATCAATGTTATCAATGAGGAATTGAATGAGTTTTTTACTGAGTTCGGGGGTTAATCATGTTCCCAGGTATACCTTTCGTTCCGGAAGATGCTCGATCAATACGGCCTACTCGAGTTCTTCGAATGTGGACTTTGTTACATCTGATTCCTTGGGGGCGACGAAGGTTCGAGGGGTGAGGAAATATTCTTCTTCGTCCTCGTCCACCTGTTCGTCGGGCTCCTGTCCCTCGGGCTCAACCGAGGGTATGGGATTTGATTGCTATTTGGCTACCTCTTTGTCTATTGACTTCTCCGAGGAAGATGGTGTCAATACCGGTGCCAAGTCATGCACTACGAACATCTCCTTAGCTGCATGCTGCTCTCTGTATACTATTTTCACGCCATCCTTTGCTGGGAACTTCATCATTTGATGAAGAGTTGATGGAACTGCCTTCATGCTATGGATCCATGGACTTCCAAGTAGAGCATTATATCTCATGTCACCTTCGATGACATGAAATTTGGTGTTTTGTATAACTTCGACCACATTGACTGGGAGGATAATTCCCCCCTTCATTGTTTCACTCGCCATGTTGAATCCATTCAGGACTCGAGGGGCGGGTATGATTTGGTCAAGCAGCCCAAGTTTCTCAACGTCCCTCGACCTGATTATATTGGCCAAACTACTTAGATCCACGAGCACACGTTTAAATGAACTTTATTTAAAATGATAGAAATTACCAATGCATCATTATGAGGCTGAGATAAGGCCTCGATGTCTTCCTCGCTGAAAGTAAGGGTGTCCTCGGGTATGTAGTCTCGAGTCCTTTTCTCCCTTGTGATGGATACTTTCGTTCGTTTGAATTGGGTCCTTATGGGACGTCGAATCCTCCGATAATCATGTGAATGACATGTTGGGGATCTTCTGGTTCATTCTTCTGTTTGCATCTCTCTCTCGAAAATGGTTTTTTCCCCGGTCGTTGAGAAATTCTCGAAGGTGCCCCTCGTTGAACAATCGGGCTACCTCCTCTCGAAGTTGTTTGCATCCCTCGGTCCTATGACCATGAGTACCACGATACATTCACATTACGTTGGGGTTCCTTTGAGAAGGATCGGTCTGTATGGGCTTGGGCCATCTAGTATCTCTAATCTTGCCGATGGTTGATACGATGTCTGAGGAATCGATGTTAAAGTTGTATTCTGACAATCGGGGTGCTTCCATCGGTCCCGAGTGCCTGTCAAACCCGGTCTTTGATCCTAATTTTTGAATGGTACCTATTGTGCACATCCGCCCAAGTTACGACGGGATACTCGATCAGATTCTGCTTCAGCTGCCTCGAAGCTATTGAGCTTCGTTCATTTAGTCCATGTGTGAAGGACTGTACAACTCAATCATCGGAGATTGGTGGTAATTCCATTCGTTCCAACTGGAAACGAGAGACGAACTCCCTCAACATCTCGTTCTCTCTTTGCTTGATTTTGAATACATCGAAATTTCTCGTTGCAACCTTTATGGCACCAGCATGTGCCTTTACAAATGAGTCTGCCAACATGGCAAACGAATCTATTGAGTTCGGAGGAAGGTTATGATACCATCATGGCCCCCTTGTACAAGGTTTCTCCAAATTTTTTCAGTAGGACAGACTCGATCTCGTCGTCCTCCAACATTCCTTTTATACCACAAGTATATGTGGTGATGTGCTCGTTGGGATCTATGGTCCTGCTGTATTTTGGGATGTCGGGCATCCAAAACTTATTCGGAATGGGCTTCGGGGCCGTACTCGGTGGGAATTATTTTTGTACAAACTTCTTTGAATCCAGTCCCTTCAATACCGGAGGTGCTCCCGGGATTTGGTCAACCCTCGAGTTGTAGGTTTCCACTTTCTTATCGTTGTCCTCTATCTTCTTTTCTCCTGACTCGATCCTCTTGGTGAGTTCCTCGAGCATTTTCATAATGGTGGGGTCAGCTCCCAACCCGTTGTTACTTGATCTTTCTGGGGATGGCTCAACTCGAGGAGTCGTTTTCGGTCCTGCTCCGCTCGGAGTCTTTTGCTGACTCTGTAACTGAGCGATAACAACTTGTTGTGCTTGCAACATGTCGAAAATTACTTGTAGACTAACTTCTCTTTCTTCTCGAGCATGTGTCCTTTGTGCGTCAGGTTGGTCCCCTCCGCGTACACTTCCTTCAATATCATTACCCAAATCGACGTGCAAAGCAATGTGTGAGCCTACGTCGATAGGGTTTGGTGCTGGTGCTACCCCATGGTTTAGCGGTGGCACACCGACCCTTGAAGTTGTTGCACTGTTTTCTCCATGGAACCCTAGACCGTCGTTTTCATATGCGTTTGCTGAGTTAGACATATTTTAACTTGAAATCAAAGAATCTTTGGACAAGAAAAAGTGTGAAGAATAACGTGTGTTATTAGAAAACTAGCACCAAAATAATCACTAGTATCTTTAGCCCCACAGTGGGCGCCAAACTGTTTACCTCGAAAATTGGTGTTAACAATTATATTTGACTTGTGGTTCTAAAAATATGTGATTTATTTCAATACTAGTAAATAAACTAGAAATACTAGGTGTAAATAAGAAGAATATGATAATCAAACCAGTGTGTTACCCAAGGAATTGGGACCTCGAGATGACAACCTCGGGGGTCTCGAGGTTGGTTGATAGTAATAAAGTATGAACAATAAATAAAGAACAGTAAAGTTGAAGAATAATCTTGAGCACAGCAAACGAAAAAAGCAGAGTAGAATGTTCTATAGCAGTGAATGATGGTCTTTACAAATGATTGGAGTCTCCTTATATAGGAGGGGAAAATACATTTCTATTTACAGTATAAAATACCATTGGTACAACTGTATAACCGCCTAGTACGGATTTGTACGAACCAATCCTGAAATTTGCGCCTTGACCTATATGCCCTTGACAAATTTCCGTTTTTTCTTGACGGTCATCGATTTCGCAGTGCCTCGAGGTAGGCCGTGTTGGGCCTTCGATGTGCTCTCTCGAGGTATGCATTTTGAGATTGGGCTCGAACTTTGCTTCGAGCCTTCCGAGCTCAGGCTCGGCACAACAGAGACTTCGAAATCGGACTCCTTCGATTTCGGCCGTATACAATGGGGTAGGTATATTTAAAAATTAATGAGAGATAGAGAATTGATTTAATTTACTCACTGATTTGACGAGTCTCAATCAAATCTAAAAGAAATTCAAACCTTTTTCTTACGTTAATCATAACAAATATACATTATCAACACTGTTATATATATAAAGCATAGAGCTCCAGCACAAATGTTGATCAACTTTTTCATCTTTTAAACTGTACTATATAATTGATAGAATTGTAATTGCAATTCATTAAATCCCTCAATATTTTCTTGTACTTATTATTTTACCTTTTTATTTAATAAAATATTATTTACCACAAGAAGATTATCATCTTTGTTAAAAAGTTACGGTTAGTTTCTAAAAACTTCACTATTTTCATGTTTTTGTTATTTGACCTTTTCAACAATAAAAAAAAGCATTATTTGCATGTGTAGTCATAACATTAGGAATATTAGTATATCTTTCTTTCAAGTTTTTAATCTATTATATTAATTTTTCAAGTTTTCAACTTTGTCAAATATTTTAGAACTTTAAATTAAACTACTCAATTTTCATAGCTGGATTGTCAATAAGTTTTTTAATAACAAGAACCAAAATATTGTATTGAAACAAATGACTAACTTGGATGATACAAATGGCTTATAGTACTGCAATTTTATACGGTGATAGCAACATTCTGGGGGCTAAGCAAAAGCTTTAGTAGCCTTGAGACGATCATGCTGACCTCGTCAGTTTTTCCGCTAGTTTATATGATAAGGGACTAAATGGAGTAAAAAAAGATAGGGGCTTTTGGTTGCACTCGTCTGGAAAAATAAGGTTAGTAAAGAAATCTTTGAATCCATTATAGGTGCTGAAATAGCCCAAGAACTTAGGCAACCTAGTGGTGCTGAAGTAAAATAATTAAGCCGAAAGTTTCTGATCAACGAGAGAAAAAAGAACCTAGTGAATCTCCAAAGGTTCGCAATGAGCCAGCGGACAAGGAACCTAGCGAACCTCTAAAGTTTCTAATGAAACCAAGAAGAGAAAGCAGAAAGAGATAGAATTGTCATCACTAACAATCATTTGCCATAAAAACTACTAGTCCACGTATGCCGAGAGCACAATAAAATCTTGGGCGCTCTTAAGGGGCTTTCCACAACTAAAGCAGTAATTTATTCCGCTTAGAGTTAACAGAAAATGTCACGACCCGAAATTTCAACTACAGGACCGTAATAGTGCCTAACATCCACTTGCTAGGTAAATCAATATTATCTAAAGGATTAACCAATTTTAATAATTTAAAGGCAGAATATTAAAAATTATCGACTGAAATACTCTAAAATACATAAAATAAATCTATAAGTAACATGGTCTAAACTAATCCCAAAAATTCGGATTCACAAGTACATGAGCAACTAGAATACTACAAATATAGTTTGAATGAAACACAACTATCTGAAACAAAATAAATAGTAAATCAAGATAGAAGGGGACTTGAGGGACTGTGAACACCGTGCAACTCTACCTCAAATTTCCTGCATAGATTTGATCTGAGCAATCTTCTCTATACGCTTCTAGGACCAACACTGAGGTCTGCATAAAGTGTAGTATGATTACAAATAACTCCATGTGCTCCGTAAATGTCAAGCTTAACCTCGACGAATAATAAATAGAAGACAACAAAAATATAGAGAAAATGGATATATCATAGAAACAAGACCCACAGAGGCCCCAGAATAACATCATCTTATAACCTCATATCACACTACAGAAATAGAACACCACAACTATGACTTGTTACAACACATCATTCTTGTTACGGCGCGCAACCCGATTCCAATATCATTTCAATATTTGTTGTAGTGCGCAACCCGATCCCTTCATCAATTCATTTCCATACTGTTGTGGCGTGCAACCCGTTCCCATCATCAATTCACTATCATAGACGACTCAACTCAACCAATTTCGTAATCCCAACACAAAAGGGTATTAAAACGTATAAAACACCAAGGAACTACTAGTACAAACAAAGAACAACCAACATCTCATATTCACAAACCTCGACGAATCATTAGCACAAGAATAGCCAAAGAACTCACACAATCGGATATAGAATAATAAAGTGAAACAAGTAAGGTAAAGACAATAAAGGAAAGTAAAGGCATGAAACAATGAAGATATACAATTAATACAGATAGGAACATATAGCAGGTAAGCAGATATTGATCGAGGGACGAATAAACCGAAACAGGAAAACAACTAAATGACAGATAACAAATAAGGCATGAATAATAAGTAAGGACATGTAGTATAACGACATGACTGGTCGTTTTAAGTTTTAGCATCTCGTTCGGTGGTTTAAGACCTCGACAACTTCATATTATCTATTATGACTTACGTGTATGGCCGGTTTCGATTTTTGATTAATTATGGATTTGATTTGGAAGAATGATTCTCATTTTAGAAGCTTTAAGTTGTAAGAGTTGACCAAGTTTGACTTTTTGAGTATTTGATCTCGGATTGGAGTTTTGATAGTTTCTTTAGGCCTAGATGGTGATTTTGGACTTAGACGTATGTCCGGAGTTCGATTTGGAGGTTCCTAGGTTTATTTGGCACTTTTTGGCGAAAGTTGGCAATTGGAAGGCTTAGAATTCTCCTGAGTTTAACCATGGTTTTACCTTATTGCTATCAGGTTCGGATTTTCATTTCGGGACTTATAATAGGTCCATTTGATCATTTGAAACTTATTTGAAAAATCTGGTGTCGTTCCGAGTTGATTTGATAGGAATCAGACACATAGTTGTGATTTTAGCAATTCTTGAGTTTTATAGTAATTTTCATGTTTTTCGATGTCTGATTCGTGGTTTCAATGTTATCTAGTTGTTTTAATCGCACAAGAGAATTCATATGATATTTATGTACTCGTGTAGATATTTGGTATGGATCCTCGAGGGAATGGGTGAGTTTCGGATGCGTTCCAGAGAGTTTTTAGTAAGGTCAGCTTTTGATGGTGTACTATTCTCGCATTTGCTAGGAGTTGGTTGCATTTGCAAGATCATTCTCGCTTTTGCGACTATGAGCTATTGGGGAAAGGACCTTGCATTTACAAGGAATGCATCACATTTGCAAGCTTTGAATTTTACTTATTGTATGATGAGGGTCGCTTTTGCGACGAGCCGCTGGGGGGAATAATCTTCGCATTTGCGAAGTGTGTTGTCTCAAATGCAACATTAGCAAGGACTGTCATGGGTTGCTTTTTTGAACCTTTGTTCGCTTTTATGGTGGTCTCAATTGCGAACCCCTGGTCGTATTGCTGGTTATATGTTGTGTATTTCGGAACTTAGCTTCATTTATCACATTTTTAGCCCTAGCCTCGGCGGGAGGCGATCTTATGACTTCGTACTACCGGTTTTGGGAAATGTATAACTATCATTCAGTTTCAGCTATGTTATGTCATTTATCAGTTTTAGAATTAATGGTTAAGTTGGTTATCTCTGCTAAATCTCATCATGTATTAGGCTTACCTAGTCTTACGGACTGGGTGTCATCACGATCCTAAAGGTGAGATTTTGGGGTCGTGATAAGTTTGTATCATATCTCTAGGTTCATAGGTACTACAAGTCATAAGCAAGTTTAGTAGAGTCTTGTGGATCGGTATACAGACGTCTATACTTATCTTCGAGAGGCTACAGAACTATTAGGAAACTTCACTTCTTGCATTCCTATCGTGTGGATTTATTGATTTCGAAGTTTGAGATTTTGTCATTCTATTCTCTCATAGATGGTGAGGACACGAGCTGCAGTTATTGATGAACTAGTGTTGGTGTTTCTAGGGGCCGGTGCAGAGGAAGAGGCTGCCAGAGCACCTGCTAGAGCAACAGTTCACCAGTAGCTTTGGTTGAGGGGAAGGCACCCGAGGCGCCTGTTGCTACCCCTGGACTTCAAGAGACCTTGGCACAGTTTCTGAGCATGTTTGGTACGTTGGCTCAGGCGGGATTGATTTTGGTTGCACCAGCTACTTCACAAGCTGGGGGAGGAGCTCAAACTCCCACTACTCGTACTCCAAAGAATCAGGATCATGTTGGTAAGACCCCGAGTGTTATTCCAGTGTAGCCCGTGATTAGAGCTGTTCAAAACCGAATGGTAACCGTTAACCGAACTAAAAAAAAGGGCTTATTGGTCTTGGTATCGGGTAATCGGGGTAACATTTGGTGAATGAATTGAAATTTTATAATTAAAGGCTTAATTATTTGGGCGGATTACTCAATTTTCTTCTCGAATAAATCATTAACCCACTCAGAATTTTTATATTTATATTTTTACCCCTATGTATATAAAGTAATTTTCAAAACGCTAAGGTGTAAAATCTAAATCCCTAATTTATCAAATCTCAATAGCAACTGTGATGTATTTTTGGCCTAGAAGATGGAGTGGATTCTGAATTCACTTCAAGTATCTCAACTCCTTCTGGAGCTGTGCAATCGGCATTCAGGAGGTTAATCTTATTAATCAAGAAGGTAGGAAGATAGTTCCAGACGAGGGCCATGAGCTTCGCAAATCAATCAAGTGGAATCATCTTAACAAGTTGATTACATGAATTTGGCTTTGCAAGCTAAATCTGATATTCCCTCTAAGTTGGTTTAAGTGGAAAGAGTGATATCAGAAACATATCAAGGACTTCCTAATATATTTGTTTTTTGATAGATGGACTTACTAGCTAAAAGGGAGAAGACATAACAATGATATATGATAAACGTAGGCAGCTTGAGTTCAACTGTTGGTATTGATTCAAACTAGCTTTCTAACATATTAGACTTCAGTTACCAACACTTACCAGATTGGTTGAAATAATTACTTAGTTTTTTATGGTTGATCTAGTTGTAATTGCCAAAAATAAATCAAAGGGTGGGGTAAAAAGAAGCTGATGCCTGTCTTTTTAATCTAGCACATGACTTTTGTGGGAAAATAACAAATTTTCTAGTTCTCTACTTTTCTTTTATAGTTTATTTGGTTTGGACATTAAACCTCCTGATAATTGCCCGATATTCGCCCGCTAATTATTAATTAGATACCAATTCGCCCAATGTCTTATTGAATAACTAGTGGATTACTACATTTATAAATCGATAAAGATAAGCTGTCCAAGATTAAATAACCGTCTGATCCACCCGATAATCACCTCTACCCATGATAGCGGTTCAACCTAAGGTCAGGACAGAGGTTCAGAGGAGGAATATAAGCGGTTAGAGAGATTCAAGAAGTATCACCCTCCTACTTTTATTGTGGCAGTTTGTGAGAATGCACAAGATTTTCTAGACCAGCGTCACCGTATTCTTCGCACCATGGGCTCAGTGGAGTTGAGCGAGGTCTTATGATGACATCCGACTAAAAAAGGAGTGTTCTGACTCACAAGGCAAGAAGGGGTGCAGAACTTAAAAAGTGCGGTCCGCAGAAGAAAGTGAGGACCGCAGAATTCCCTCTGCGGCCACAGAACAAGTGAAAGAGCCCAATAGAGTTTTAGCTGATCTACGGACTGCACATGAATTGTGTGGCAGCAGAACAAGGTCTGCACTAACAAATGATTCAAATTTCAGAGACTTTGCAAATGACCAAGACTTGAAGCCTTTCCTGAAGTGCGGACCGCACAAGAATTGTGCGGTCGTAGAAGATGCTTTGCAGCCGTAGACCAGAATTGTGTGACTGAAGATTCCAAGACCCTGCTAGCTGAAGAAATCTGTGGACCGCACATGGAATTGTGCAGCTGCAGAATCCCCCGAGAGGCATTTTCATCAGCGAATTTTAGGCCACTATAAATAGACGAGAATCACATTTTTAGGTCAAGTTTCAAAGTTTGAGCTACTGTAGCCGTTTGATTTTGCTATTTTAGGAAGTTTGTGACTATTTTAGGTTTTAAACATCATCTTTTATCATTTTAATCTTATATTATGAGTTTAATTAATATTTCTTCTTTGTTTTCTTCATTTCTCATTATGAGTAGCTAGATTCTTACTAGGGTTGTGACCCAACCCTAGTATGTAAACCTTATGGGTATTTAATTTAAGGTTTGTTTATGATTGACTGTTGATTATTTAGCCTAGTTTATGCTTTAATTTTAGAATTAATGGTTGCAAACACTGATTCATGCCTATTTGACTTGGTCTTTGCTTGAGAAAGAGAGACCTAGTTTGGGAAAACTTGGCTAACAAGAAATCGGGCTAATTAAGAGTTTGATTAGCCTAATTAAAGGGTGTGAACTAGAGATAGTGAGAACCCGACTTGAGCTCATATCAACTATTTATCTTGATACCCATTTGGTCTTGAGAAAGCCAAATTGAGCAAAACCACTCTATGACCGAGAGGTATTGAGTGTGTAACATAGAGTCGAGAGCTATAATACACCCCAATCAACCAAACAAGTGTTAAACCTATTAGGCGAACACCTAGGTTAAGGTCTCATCCCTAGGCTTTTTTAACTATTTGGAAAAACATAAAAAATAATCATTCGATTTCTAGTTTATTTTCTTAGCTCAATATTGCTAGAATAAAATTAGAATTAGAAATCAAGTGTTTACACCTAACACCCATAGTAACACCCTGTGGAAATCGACCCCGACTCTTGTTGGGTACTATTCTTCAGATGACCGTTTCCACAGTGCGGATTGGACGTGGATCAATCTTTGACGCCATTGTCAGGGAGCTGGAACAGTGTTAGCTATATATTTGGGTTTGTTTTTATAATATCTTTTTTTCCTTTCGTGTTACTGACTTGCTTGAGAAATTTTAGGTACAACCATGGTGAGCAATGAGCTCGAAAATTTGCCTTTAGGGGAATTGGACGGAAAGGACGAGTAAGTAGATGAGGTACCTCATGAGCCACAAGCCAATAGGAGAGGTCGGGTACCTCATGACAATGTGCCCGTTCCACCCTTACCTCCACCAAGAGCGGCTCCACACCGGATATTACCCAATGAAGGTTATGCTAGTGCAATAGTCCCTCCCTGTATTAGGGCGGGCAAATTTCAAATAACCAATGTGATGCAGACTTTTTTTGAGCAATGTGGTTTCTTTACCGATGCTCCAACACAAAATGGTGATAAACATTTTAAAGGCTTTGTGGATACATGTTGGGGGATGCATTGAAGCTAAGGTTTTTTCCCTTCTCTCTAAGGGGGAAAGCTTTAAATTGGTGGGAACGATTGCCGAACCATTCAATTCACACTTGGGATGAGTTGGCGGAAAAGTTCATTGCTATGTTTTTCTCTCCCATGCACATGGCTACATTTCGAGATGAGATCTTGGCATTCAATCAAGAGCCAAATGTACCACTACACGAGGTATGGGAGCGCTATAGAACAATGGTCAAAGAATGTCCCAACAATGATGATGGAGAACATGATTCAACAAACCTTCTAACATGGGGTTAACACAACCAATCAATGTGTAGTGAATCAACTAGCCGATGGGAACTTCATGACTACGCCTTAGGCGGAGGCGTGTGAAATCTTGGATGAGATGACAGAAACGTCATCGACTTGTAAATCCCGAGCCAATGTTCCACATAGTGATCCGAATATGATCCACCTTCATAAAGAATTGCAAGACCATGGGCAAGCCATTTTCGAATTGAAAACTATCATGACTCAACTAACAAAGGCCCAACTAAATCAAGTTCAAGTTGCTAAGCAAGTCAATGCTATGGAGAGAGTAAACATGATGGTGACCAAAATGAGGACCAAAGATCTACAAGTGCGAAGTCGAGTGGAGAACTGTGTGCAAGATGATGGTGTTTTTGAGCAAGATGTTTCCTGTAATAAAAGAAGAGGAAGTGCAATATGTGAACAATTTTCAAGGGTAAAGAAACAACTTCCAAGGCCCAAGCGAACAACACTGGCGATCACAAAACAATCATGGCAAATGAAAGTCAAACAATCAAGGGAATTGGCATAACAATAACAATCAAAGAAATTGGAGTGGAAACAACCAAGGAAATTAGGGAGGCAACAATCAAGGTGGACGGAGTAACAATCAAGGCAACCGGGGATCGAGATTTCAAAGGCCCCCGATGTACCAACAACTGAGCAACCCACCTCCTTATCATTCCCATGGTGCAAGTTCTTCAAACAATAAGATATGTCATATTGAAAGTATGTTCGAGCAAACAATGGAAAACAATGCCGATTTGGATGCCCAACTTTCCTCACACAATACATCAATCCGCAACTTAGAAGTTCAAATGGGGCAAATCTCTCAAGCCCTAAATTCTCGTCCTAAGGGGGCACTACCAAGTGACGTGGTTGTAAACCCAAAGGGTGGTAACAATACGGTGGATGCCATGACAGTTATCACAAGAAGTGGAAGAGGCGGGAACACACCCACCTCAAGTGGAAGGCAACTTGTTGATGATGATCAAGTGATGCAAGAAGAAGAGGTCCCGAAGAGGAGGTGAACCCGTCTAGGGAACACATTATTGACATATCGGAGCCCATAATGCAAAAGAGTGAAGCACCATTTCCTAAGCCTCCACCTCCATACCCTCAAAGACTTTCCAAGCAAAATGGTGAGAATCAATTCAAGAAGTTCATTCAAATGATGTCTTTCAGTCAATGTTCCATTGGTCGAAGATTTGGAACAAATGCCCGGTTATGCAAAGCTTATGAAGGATATTGTGAAAAGAAGCGGTCAATTAATTTTGAGACAATCAAAGTCACTCGTGAAGTGAGTAAAATTGTGCATTCAATGGCTCCTAGGTTGGAGGATCCCGGTGCTTTCATGATTGCAATTGGAAGTGTCGAGTTTGCCAAAGATCTTTGTGATCTCGGGGAAAGTATTAACTTGATGCCCTATTTAGTTTTCAATACTTTGGGAATTGGTCAACCCAGACCCACCTCTATGAGATTGCAAATGGCCAATCGTACCATGAAAAGGCCGTTGGGGTGTGATCGAAGATGTTTTGGTTCGTGTTGATAAATTCATTCTTCTGGTAGATTTTATCATTCTAGATTGTGAAGTTAATTATGAAGTTCCAATTATTCTTGGGAGACCTTTACTTTATACTGGTAAGGATCTTTGTGATGTTGAAGCCGAAGAACTCACTTTCCGGTACAACTATACACCCCGAAAATTGTCCTTGGATCTGAAAATAGGAAGACTCCTCCTACAAAGCCTTTGATTGAAGAGCCACTTATCTTGGAGTTTAAGCCATTTCCCCCACATATTCGGTATGAATTTCTTGGTCCTTGTTCCACTTTACCTGTTATTCTTTCATCTTCTTTGATTAACGTGCAGGTAGATTCCACATTGGTGGTGCTACAAAAGAGGAATAACGATATTGGGTGGACCTTGACAGATATTCGGGGGATAATCGCCGCCTTTTGCATGCATAAGATCAAGTTGGAGGATGGCGCAAAACCATCAATTGAACATCAAAAGAGAATCAATGAGGCTATGCCAGAAGTCGTCAAGAAGGAGATTATCAAGTGGTTAGATGTGGGGGTTGTCTACCCCATCTCTGATAGTTCTTGGACTTCTCCAGTTCAATGCGTCCCAAAGAAGGGTGGCATGATGGTGGTCACCAATGACAAAGAGTTAATTTCTACAAGAACAGTGATCGGTTGGAGGGTATGTATAGATTATCGCAAGCTCAACAAATTCACAAGGAAGGATCAGTTTCCACTTCCTTTCCTAGATGAAATGTTCGATAGATCGGCGGCTGTGCTTTCTGTTGTTTTCTTGATATTTACTCGGGCTACAACCAAATTCTCATTGCTCCAGAAGATCAAGAGAAAACAACCTTTACATGTCCCTATGGTACTTTTGCTTTCAAACGGATGCCATTTGGTTTGTTTAATGCACCGACAACTTTTCAAAGGTGTATGATGGCTATTTTCAAGGACATGGTGGAGGACTACCTTGAAGTTTTCCTGGATGACTTCTCGGTGGTTGGAGATTCTTTTGACGATTGTCTTGCAAATTGGGACAAAATGTTGGCTAGATGTGAAGAAACAAATTTGGTGCTCAATTGGGAGAATTTCCATTTCATGGTCGAGGAAGGTATTGTCCTCGGCCACAAAATCTCAAGGAATGGAATTGAAGTTGACAAGGCAAAGATTGAGGTGATTTCTAAGATTTCACCCCCTATTTCGATGAAGGGTATGCGGAGTTCCTAAGGCCATGCAGGTTTTTACCAGTGCTTCATCAAAGATTTCTCTAAGGTGGTGAACCCGTTGTGCAAGCTTATTGAGAAGGATGCCAAGTTTAATTTCAATGATGATTGCATGAGATATTTTGAATTGTTGAAGCTTAAGTTGACAACTACTCCCATCATCACCACTCCAAATTGGAGTGTGTCTTTTAAACTCATGTGTGATGCAAGTGACGTAGCGATTGGGGCTATTTTGTGTCAACAAATCAACAACATTTCCCATCCAGTATACTATGCTAGCAAGACCTTGACTAGTTCCCAAGTCAACTATACCATAACGGAGAAAGAGCTACTTGCTATTGTGTTTGCAATTGAGAAGTTCCGCTTGTACTTGATGGGTGCAAAATTTATTGTTCACATGGATCGCTTCGTTATTTTATGAGCAAAAAGGACTCCAAAGCTCGGTTGATGAGATGTGTGATCTTGTTACAAGAAATTGATATTGACATCCAAGATAGGAAAGGTAGTGAAACCAAGTGCCAGACCACTTGTCTCGTTTGGAGCAAGAGAGGAGGCCCTATGATGGCCTTGAAATCAATGACTCTTTCCCCGATGAGTAACTCTTGGCAATTTCAATGAAAGAGGTGTCATGGTTCGCAGACTTGGAAAAATTTCTTGTGTGTGGAATTATTCCGGATGAGTTCTTTTCAAGCCAATGGAAGAAGCTCAAAAGGGTCTGTCAATATTATTATTAGGATGAACCATACTGTTTCCAAATTTGTACGAATAGGGTGATTAGGAGGTGTGTACCAGAAGAAGATCAAGGTTATTTCTTGGGGCTTGTCATTCTTCGCTCTATGGTGGTCATCATGGTGGATCAAGAACGAAGACCAAAGTACTTAGTTGTGATTTCTATTGGACCACTCTTTAAAAGGATGCAAATGAGTTAGTGAAAAGATGCGATGAATGTCAACGGGCCGGTGGAATCTCAAAGAAAAATTAAATGCCTCTCACAACCATTTTTTATATTGATACTTTCGATGTGTGGGGCATTGACTCCATATGCCCTTTTGTGAGTTCTTGTGGAAACACCTACATCTTGGTCGGTGGACTATGTGTCCAATGGGTTGACGCCGTTGCTTTACCCAATAATGAGGCGAGAAGTGTAGTGGATTTCTTGAAGAAGAATATTTTCACAAGGTTTAGTACTACACGTGCAATTATAAGCAATGGGGGGTCACATTTTTGCAACAAGGCTTTTGACACTTTAATTGGAAAAGTATGGTGTTACTCACAAAATCATGGATCCTTATCACCCACAAGCTAGTGGTCAAGTGAAAGTTTCCAACCGGGAGATAAAGAGTATCTTGTCCAAAATGGTGAATGCTAATACGGACGGATTGGTCTAAGAAGCTTGATGATGCATTATGGGCTTATCGGACGACTTACAAAACACCTACTGGAATGTCGGCATATCGGTTGGTGTTCGAAAAGCTTGTCATCTTCCGGTGAAGCTAGAGCACAAGGCAATGTGGGCTCTAAAGAAGTTGAGTCTTGACTGGGACGTAGCCGCTAACTTGAGGGTCGCACGTTTGAATTAATTGGATGAGTTCTGGTACCATGCTTATGCGAGTTCGTCCTTGTACAAAGTTAAGATGAAATATCTTCATGAAAAATACATTTGGGACAAAGAATTCAAGGTGGGCGATCTTGTGTTGTTGTTTAACTCAGGGTTGAGGATGTTCCCAGGAAGCTAAAATCCAAGTGGAGTGGTCCTTTTGAAATTGTGGGTGTGAAAATTTTTGGTGTATTAGACTTGAAGAACAAAAAATTAAGTATTTTGAGTCAATGGTCCTCGGGTGAAGCACTACTTGGGAAAGGTTGGAGATAGCCATGTGGTGGCGGTCATTCATTTCACTTGAGGGTATTTTACCTCGTGTCGTGACGTCAAATCAGGCGCTTCTTGGGAGGCAACCCATGTTCTTTTCCTTTTTATTTTGTAGTTAGGTGTTATTTGTGTTCTAACTTGATTTGAAGTGTGCTACAGGTATGAGTGTGACTTACAAGAAAGGTGAATAAAAATATGTCTTAAGTGTTCAAAAATTGTGCGGACCGCACATTTCTATGTGCCATAGCAGAAGATCATTGCAACCGCACATTTGCCATGTCAAAAATACCAACTCTCTTAAGTTTAATCTTGTCAGTGCGGAGGTTGATCTGCAGCCGCACCTGAAAATATACAGACTGCAGATGGATTTATGCGATGAGGTCCCCAGGTGAAAGAGTACGAACCACATATGAAAATGTGCAGCCGCACTCTCCCCTCTTCCATTTATCAAAATGTTAGTATAAATAGAACAGTAGGGCTTATTTTACACTTTTCCCTCTTTAAATAACACACTGTTACTTTGTTAGTTTTTCTTGGAGATTTCAGCGGTCCACATACACATCCACCTCGATTAGTCACTCATTTCTGGTATGCTTCAATTTCATGTTAGTTTATTGTGTTAGTTTAATTTGTGCATTTTTAGTTCTTTTTAGGCCATCTGTTATTAGAGTATGATTGTGTGTCCATGTGGGGTAGATCTGAACAGGGTAAACTTGATACATGCTCTAATGGGATTGGGTTCGTGAAATTTCAGGTTCTTACAATGTTGCCATGTCTATTTGTGCAAGAAATTGAAAAACCTAAGTTGAAGATATTGCCTACTCGTATTTTTTTTGAAATCTATGGCCGCACTTGAAATTGTCTAGTCCACAAATTTGGTTTTTGGCAACTCAAGTAAGGAAGGAATCTGTGGTCGCAAGTTAAAATGTGCAGACCGCAGATTTCCTCTTGCGGCCACAAAACAACCCAAACTCCGTCATCAGAGATTTTTCATTTTTAGATTCAGAAGAGCGGCCGCAAGTCAAATTGTGCGGAGCGCAGATTTCCCTTTGCGGCCGCGGATTGGCCATTTCTCTGTCATCAGAGAGTTAACAATTTTTGGGACTCAGAGGTGCGGCCGTACGGTAAAATATGCAGACCTCACTTCCTTTCTTCGGCCGTACATAAACAATATGCGGACCACAAAGCCCTTATCCTGCAAACATGTATTAACTTCATAACCCCATTGTGTCCAAGTGTTTCTCCCTTACCTACATGAGTCCTGTATATGTTAAACAATGCATTGCAACTAACAATCTTCTTTTCTTTGATACAGACAATGGTTTGATCAAGAGGCCGAGGCGACACTTCAAAGGGTAGATGTGAATCTTCTCGAGGTAGAGGTAGAGGTACCTTGCCCTTTGGCCTGCAAAGACAATCATGAAGAAAGCAACAACCTATATAGGGAGAGTTGCAGACCTCTCCGAGTCTAACTCCTATGTCCCGTCTAGGAAGGTGTCCGAGGGCAACTCAGCCTCTGTTCAGGAGAAGCAGACGACCGCACAGTCGAGGCCACATGGGAGATACCAACTAAGGGATGCGCCTTCTTCATCCCACAACACCTGCGAGGGATCAGAGAGTGCTAAGCAAGCTCCAAGCCATCAGCTACACCAGTCTTTGAGGCACAAGTTATACATGACATCCTCGATGATGGTAGAGGGGAGATGCTACAACTACAGGTCTTGAGAGGTCAAAGAAGAAGGAGGTGTGGGAGGATCAATTTATCAGCTTGGCCGCCTTCATTAGTTTTCGTATGTGGTGGCCAGTGTGGTCGCTGACTCTTGAGGCGCTAGTTCTTATTGAAAGATTTTGAGACATACAACCCAGCAATATTAAGACAGTTTAGGGCACAAAAGGGGTGGATGTGGTTCACCGAGAGAGGGGAGGATGCCAAAGAATACCTCGTCCGGTGAATTTTATTCCAATGTTGCTCATATCAATAAAGGGATTAAGGTGACCAAAGTACACAACCTCAAGGTGAGGTTTGATAAATGCGTACTCGGGCTTCGAGGATATTGAGCCAAAGTAGTATCTGGAGAAGTGCGCACTGAAGGAGGAAGTACAAAATTGGTGGCTGATGTGATGTCGGACAATAATTCAACGATTGCGCGGTAGGACAGCTAGGCCTACCCTTATTCTATCACTATCACAGACTACCTTACTGATGCAAAGCTAGAGCCGAGAGATTTTGACACCAAGGTGATGCTGAAGAAGCCATTCGACTGGTATTCACTTATGGATGTGAGCAACCCAAAGAAGAAAATCCAGCCTTCTACCACCATAGGCCGATCTTATGAGCCAACAGTGGTAGTTTCTGAGGCAGTTGATCTTCCATCCATATATGTTGGTCCTTCTACCAGTGTCGCTGCTATGTCTCCGCTATCATCTTCAGCTCTTACCAAATCCCCTAGAGTTTCTCTAAATCCAATTCCCGTGCCCACAGTTCCCCTATCTGCTCTGCGAGTCTCCCAAACATTGGCGAGTCTCAACAACTGGATGTATACAGCTACTTCTAGGTTGTTTGACTTTTCTAGTACTGTTGTAGTGCAGTCCACTTCTTAGGCACCGTAGGATCCTTCTTACATTAATGAGACAGTGAAGAAGATTTTGGAGAACCAGAAGAAGATCATGGACACTCTGTTAGAACACGAGTAAGTTATTGAGGAGTTGAGAAAGGAAGTAAAAAAGATGAGGACATTCTAGGTAAGCAAAAAATCAGTGGACAAGCTCCGGCAAGAGGTGACTAGACTTGCCATAGATGGAGACCTTCTTTTTGATATGTTTCTTAACCTGCACCAGTGTTCCCTAGATCTTTCAGCACCATCTGTACCGGTAGCACCAACTGGCCAGTCTGATGAGCCAGACCTTGCTACCGACACTACTGAGGCAGTGCATGCGATGTTCGACAACCCAACCACGCCTTGGTTTGATGATGATGAGATTCAGTTGGTTGATCCTGAGGGACATGATTGCTGGGGACAGTGAGATGTCCAAGGATCCTTAGGGAGTTTTTCTTCACCCTCTCTCGTTTTACTCTTATTTTGTTAAGCATTGGAGACAATACTTACTTTTATTTGGGGGGTGGGGTAGAGTTTATTTGATACATTGGTACATTTTTTATACAATTTGGTCTGTAATAATTTGATGATACTCTTTCTTTTCTTATTTGTATTTATCTGTCTTCTCTCTCTTTTCTTATGTATATCAGTCTATCTTTAGTAGTCATTGCTCATTAGCTTCTTTATTTTTTCCATATTAGTTCTTATTTTGTTAAGTAGCTTCTTTTTATGCTTTAGTGGATACAACCCTATTGGTTTTCTTAACACCATGGTTCTTTCCAAAGGTAGTTTTTGTGTGAACCGGGTGACTCGTCCCAATGATGGATGGCGTGACAACCTTCTTAAGGGAAGGGGCCTATTTTTGTGTTTAAGTAATAATAGTAGTAGTAGTAGTAGTATTGAATATAAAAAAAGACTTAATCAAGTCATTCTCGTAGAGTTAAACATGATTTATTTGGTACCAACACAATTAACTACGTGCTTATGGTTATAGACAAAGTTTTTGAAAGAAATATCTCTAGTTAGTGACTTTGTGACTCTTGAGTTGACTTTGGTAATCATCGAGCAGTTTATTGGACCATAGTGATCTTTAAACTTAAATGTGGTCGTTGTAGGCTCTCGATTTTATCCTCTTTTACAATCTAGTTGCGTGAGAGGTGAGATGAATGTTGCTAGTCCAAGTATCCGTGAATGGTCTAGAACTTTCCCCGAAGGTACTTCAAGGTGAAATCCTAGTTTTGTTTGGTTTGAGAAGTGATTGTAGACTTTTATTGGCCCGTTGTAGCTTTCTATTTCCAACCAACCAATGTCGTTATCCCTAGTCAACCCCCTTTGAGCCTAGAGCCTTTCTCATTTGATAACCATGTTATAAGCCTTTACCCATTTTGTTGTGACCCTCTCTTGGCACCTGGACTATCCTTAACACTCTTGTGAAATAAGTGGCTTAAAGCATAAGTTTGGGGGAGAGATGGGGAGTTTGAAAAAATGTATCAAGGCACAAAAAGAGAAAAGAAATGATCTTTATGAAACGAGAAGGCAAGAAAAGCAAAGAACAAAAAGAAAAATGCAAAAAAGTGAATAAGTGGAAGGGCTGATGGATTCAAAAAGAGGTAATGATCCCTAACATGAGCAATAAAAAAAAGAGAACAAGAATGAAATGAACAATAAAGAGTGACATTAAGTCTCTCTAGTCCCCAATGAAAAGAAAATGCCTCTAAGAATTGGTAATCGTGAGCCGAGAAATGAAACCATGGAGTTCTTGAGGAAAGGTGTAATCACTTACCCATATGGTATACTACCCTAATCCAAACGCCTTCATTACAACCCAAAAGAAGTCCTACTTGATTTCGAACTAGGTGAGCTTACATTAGTGGTTATCTACATGGGGGGGGGGGAGCCTATGGTACTTGAAACCGCACTTGTGACATTCTCTTGTGAGAGATGAGTGAATCCTTCATGAATATTAAGATTGAGTGCTAACGTTTTAAGTGATCTTGGAAAATGGAAGTAGAGTAGGAAGAGTCTGGATTCCACCAATGCCTACATGATAGAATAAGAGTCTTTGATGAGTAAAGTCAACTCTTGAAGCTCAAATGTCATATTAGAACTATATGTGCAATATTTGACTTGTCACCTTTCTCATAATGCATGAGTAATGAGGGGTAATTGTTGGTCCCAACTGATGTGTGAATGGATCACCATTGACTCACTGAAATGACCTTTAACTTTGAGGAGGTGGAACATAATTTATTTACTTGAGGACAAGAAAAGACTTAAGTTTGGGAGAGTTGATAAGTGTGAATTTTGATCACTTATTAGCACCTTTTTGCTTTTGTTTTAGTTTGAGAATATTGATTTATATTCGCAAAACTAATAAAAGTGTGCAAATTGCAGGAATGTTGGAAATTTAGGCTTTTATGATGAAATCCGACTCACAAGGCAAGAAGGGGCACAAAACTTATGAAGTGTGATCCGCAGAAGGATATCTACGGCTGCAGAAGAAAGTGCGGATCGCAGAAGAGTGTATGGACCGCAGAATTCCCTTTGCGGCCGCAGAACAAGTGAAAGAGCCCAACAGAGTTTTAGCTTATCTGTGGACCGCACATGAATTGTGGGGTCGCAAAACCAGTTCTGCACTAACAAATGATTCAAAGTTCAGAGAGTGTGCAAATGACCAATATTTGAAGCCTTGCCTTAAGAGTAAACCGCACAAGAATTGTGTGGCCGCAGAAGATGCTTTGCAGCCGCAAACCTGAATTGTGCGGCTGCAGATTCCAAGACCCTTCCAGTTGAAGAAATCTATGAATCACACATGGAATTGCGCGTCCGCAGAACCTCCCCATGGGCATTTTTGTCAGCGAATTTTGGGCCACAATAAATAGATGAGAATCACATTTTTAGGTCAAGTTTTAAGTTTGAGCTACTGTAGCCGTTGGATTTTGCTATTTTAGGATGTTTGTGACTATTTTAGGATTTAAACATCATATTTTATCATTTTAATCCAAGATTATTAGTTTAACTAGTATTTCTTCTTTGTTTTCTTCATTTCTCACTATGAGTAGCTTGGTTCTTACTAGGGTTGTGACCCAAGTCCCAACCCTAGTGTGTAAACCTATGGGTATTTAATTTAATATTTATTTATGATTGTGTGTTGATTATTTATCCTAGTTTATACTTTAATTTTAGAACTAATGGTTGCAAACATTGATTCATGCCTACTTGACTTGGTCTTTGCTTGAGGAAGAGAGACCTAGTTTGGGAAAAACTTGGCTAACAAGAAAATTGGACTAATTGAGAGTCTGATTAGCCTAAATAAAGGGTTTGAACTAGAGATAGTGAGAACTCGACTTGAGCTCATATCAACTATTTAGCTTGATACCCATTTGGGATTGAGAAAGCCAAATTGGGCAAACTCATTCTATGACCGAGAGGTATTGAGTGGTTAACGTAGAGTTGAGATCTACAATACACCTCAATCAACAAGACAAGTATTAATGCATTTAACCCATTAGGCGAACATTTAGTTTAAGGTCCCATCCCTAGGCTTATTTTAACTATTTGGAAAAATACCAAAAACAATCATTAGCATTCTAGTTTATTCTCTTAGCTTAATATTGTTAGAGTAAAATTAGAATTAGAAATCAAAACACTTTGCTTGGAAGTGCAATGTAGTTGTTCCATTTGCTTTTGTCACGTTTATACCCCTAAAACCCGCAATAACTCCCTGTGGAAATCGAACCCGACTATTGTTGGGTACTATTCTTGCAACGACCGTTTCTACGAGTGCATATTGGAAGTGGATCAGCGGCGCCACTTACTTGGGCTGAGTTCACTTATATGATTTTGAGGGAGTTCTTTTCATAGATCCTCCGGGATGCGCTGTACACCTAGTTTGAGCAGTTGCGTTAGGGGGCTATGATTGTGTCCGAGTATGCTATAAGGTTTGCAGAACTATCTCGTCATGCACCTGCTATGATTTTTACTGTTATAGAGAGAGTCCACAGATTATTGAGCGAATCAGTTATGGTCTTAGACTTGGGATGGCATGTGAGTTGGAAAATGATACTCCATTTCATCAGGTTATGGAGATTGCTAGGAGGATGGAGCGCATCCGGTGTCTAGAGGGAGAGGATAGGGAGCCTAAGAAGCCTCGTGGACCTAGAGGATCTACTAATCGCTATTTGGGGGTAGGGCGCATCATGGTGGAGGTTTTGTTGGTCACCCAGTTCAGTCCTCACTTCAGGCTTCACGTGGTACCCCGGTTATCCATAAGTCCTACAGCACTTATTGCGGACATCTCCCACAGCCACGTCAACAGAGAGGTTGCTTTGAGTGTGGGGATATTAGGCACATGGTGAGAGATTGTCCCAGACTCCGGCCAAGTTTGCCTCAATTGGGTACTCAGGCTATGAGTTCTGCTTCAGTTGATACTACACCTACACAACCATCTAGAGATGAGGGACAAGCAGGTAGAGGGCGATCTATACTGGGAGGTAAGGCCCATTGTTATGCTTTCTCGGATAGGACTCAGGCTGTTGCACCAAATGATTTCGTTAATGGTATTGTTCCGATTTGTCATAGAGATACATCAGTTTTATTTTGATATGGTCCAATTTATTGGTATGAGTCATCCTATCTTGCTACATATATGGAAATGTTTTGTGATTCTTGTACTCTGATTATGTGTCTATTTTGGTAGACAGTGTCTATTTTGGTAGACAGTGTCTATTGTTCTGGTTTGGTCATTATTGAGGGTTATGAGGCTAGGGTAAACTTTCAGTTACTTAATACGGTGGGCTTTGACGTGATTTCTAGGTGGTTAAGAGTTTTCACATGTTTATTACATAATTAGCAGCGTTATGAAGGTTTGGAACAAGGTTCTAGTTTATATGAGGTTATTTACCGATATTTCTTTTTGTATTCGGAGGCTATTCAGATCAGAGTTGTCGGTATGTGCATATGGGCGTTGTGCTACATCGTGTGATCATACCTTGTGAATGTATGCATGAACTGTTGCATCTGATTGAGGTGTACATAATGTGTTTATGTGGGAATCATGTCTTTGGGGATGTTTGGATGTTGAAATTTGGTTTTATGGCTTATTGGTATGGGTGGAAGGAATAATCTTCAAATGAGAGGGTGTTGTTGAGTTATGTGGATTGAAAGTGACGTGGGATAACCCGTTTAAATGTGTATGGTAAAGTTTAAATAGTGGTTTGATAACTTTGGAATGCTTCTTGGCACGTTCTAGGATGAACGTTTTTTTAAGAAGGGAAGGATGTAACGACCTAACCGGTCATTTTGATCTTTAGCGTCCCGTTTAGTGGTTTAAGGTCTTGAGTACCTACATATTATATATTATGACTTGCGTGTATGGTTGGTTTTAATTTTCGAGCGATTCAAGATTTGATTTAGAAGAATGATTCTCATTTTAGAAGCTTAATGTTGGAAGAGTTGAGGCTTAGGTGTATGTCCATAGTTGGATTCATACGTTCCTAAGTTGATTTTTCCATTTTTGGCGAAAGTTGATAATTGGAAGGTTTAAAATTTTCTTGAGTTTGACCATGGTTTTATTTTATGACTATCGGGTTCAGATTTTGGTTTCTAGAATTGTAATAGGTCCATTTTTTCATTTGGAAGTTGTATCTAAAATTCGGTACCGTTCGAAGTTGGTTTGATAGGAATTAGATGTATGGTTGTGTTTTTAGCAATTCTTGAGTTTTATTGTAAATTTTAGTGTTTTGGTGTCTGATTCGTGGTTCCGGGCATTATCTTGGTGTTTTGATCGCAAGAGCGAGTTCATATTATGTTTATGTACTTGTTTGGATGGTTGGTGTGGATCCTCGAGGGATCGGGTGAATTTCGAATGCGTTCCGGAGAGTTTTAGTAAGGTTCAGCTTTTGCTAGTGTACGGTTCTGGCATTTGCGAGGAGTTGGTCACTTTTGCTACCACCGTATTTGCGATATCATTCTCGCTTTTAAGACTTTAGGTTCTGGGGAAGGGACCTCTCATTTTGTGAGGATGGCATCGTATTTTCAAGTGTTGAATATTCGCTTTTGCGGGATGAGGGTCGCTTTGCGACGAGCCGCTAGGGGGAAGAATCTTCGCATTTGCAAGTGTGTTATTGCAAATGCAAAATTAGCAGGATCTGTCAGGGTCGCTTTTGCGAACCTTTGTTCACTTTTGGGGAGGTCGCATTTGCAAACCCTTGGTTGTAAATGCGATATCTGCAGCTGGTTATATTTTGTGTCTTTCGGGACTTAGCTTTTTTTATCGCATTTTTGAGCCCAAGACTCTGTGGGAGACAATTTTAAGAGGAGATTTTCATACAAAGACATTGGGTAAGTAATTTTAATTAAATATTGATTATATAACATGATTATTTATTTGATTTAACATCTAAATCATGAGATTTGAAGAGAAATTTTGAGGAATTTGACTATGTTTAAAAATATGAATATTTGAGAGTCAAATTCGTCTCGGGTATGAAAATCAAACACATAGTTGGACTCGTGGGGCTATGAGTATTCAAGATCTACCCTTCGATTGGGTTTTGACCATGTGGGCCCGAGTTGACTTATGTTGACTTTTGGGAAATTATGTAAAGATCTTAACTTTATTAATTGAAATTGGTTTCTTTTGCATTGTTTGATGTTATCAAGTCTATTCCCTTCGGAATCGGTAGTCAATCCTATTTTCGATATGGGCAGTTGATAATTGAATCCGATTTTGACCATTATTTTCATATCTGTAATAGTGCGAAAACAAGGCCCGACTCCAAGTTGTTCAAGAATAAAGGTGTTGAGTTTCTCGACCCTTTGACTTAGGATTGGTCAGTTCTATTTCTCGATTTAAGGACTGATATTAAAAAAATAGAGGGAAAATATTCATATTAAATAAATATGAATTAGAAGAACCCAGACTCCAAATGAACAAATTCAAACTTGAAAGAGATCTTCCTTGTTCTTGAAGAATGAGGGGCGAAGGGATTGATCAAGAATTGGTTAGATTTTACCAAAGGGGAGGTGAATTTTAGAGATAAATCATTTATAGAGTATTGATTGAGGTCTTTTAAGATAAGTATCTTGTCTAACCTTTTCTGGAAAATCACCCCTTCGATTTTGGCTTAATTACTTATTTGTGTTATATATCAACGACGTGTACACGAGGTGACAAGTGTGTAGACGTATATGTGTCTCATGATCGTATCGGACCCGAGGTTACTTTTATTGCCTTTTTTTGATTGTGAGGTCTTTGCTCTACATGTATTTACTTTAGGTGATTGGTTGAGTTTATGTTCCATGCTAAAGATCTTGTTTTAGGATTTGCATTTCCTAAATTGACCAAGTTGGGGGCTTGTGAGCTTGTGAGCTTGTTGATAAATTGATCTAGTTGTCTTCATATTTATAAGTTGAACACCCATCCGCAATTCCTTTAATTGTTTGTCCTTGTGCACTGTGTTGGCAGATTGTGACTTTGTGTCTTGATGATAATTGTTGGCATGTTGTGTTGTTGTGATTATGGCACATGTGGAATTGTTAGGCAGATTGTTCGGGTGATTGCATGATATCTCTGTCATGCTATTGTTATTTTTGATATTGTACATCCGGCAAAATAAGAAAAGCTATATATAAATATATATCGGGTTTGCACATGTGGCGAGATAAGGTGGGATAATTATTGATGCGTGTATGGCAAGACAAGGCAGGCATTTACTTTATTATGGCGCACGCGAAGAGATAAGGGGGGCTATGTGTGGATAATATGTGATGGCCTGGGGGCATTTTATTGATGAGGTTTGTGTGGTGGTATTACTTCTTGTGTTTATGTCATGCACTTCTACGTGTTTTATTGTGTTGTTTTCAATGTGATAATTTATGTCTATATGATTTACTTGATGATTTGATTGCCAAGGTAAATTCACCTACGTGGAGTTGTTATCTCATATTTTATTGAGTTGTTGGTGATATAACAGAATGAAATAAAAAGGGAGTTATTATCATGCATTACTTTATTTGATTTTCGATAAATTTCTCTTGAACGTGTTATTGATAACTGACACAGGTTGTGATATACATCGTGTCACAGGGCCTTTACTATGCGGTTTTGGTATATGTTGTGGCACGAGGTCTTTGCCTGAAAGTTATGATATATGTTGGCAAGAGGTCTTTGTCGTGAGGTTGTGAATGTGGAACGAGCTCTTTGTCGTGCGAGTGTGACCTATATTATGGCACGAGCTCTTTGCCGTGCGAGTGTGACCTATATTATGGCACGAGGGTGATTGATAAAGTGGGCACAAGGTGTCGTGTGTGTGATTCTATTTGATGATTTATTTTCGGAGAAAGGCCTTTATTTGTTCTAATCAATTTTATCGCTTAATCGGACGATATTTCAGTTTTTATTGGTTTCTATTATTATTCTTTCGCCGATTCATGATATTTTTCACAGGTTATATGATTAGTGAGTGTCTTGACTTGAATCTCGTCACTACTCCACCAGGGTTAGTCTTGATACTTACTGGGCACCGATTGTGGTATACTCATACTACACTTCTGTATATTTTTGTGCAGATCCGGGTACCTCAGAGCGATCTAGGCAATAGCGAGCTTATTATCAGGGTTGCTATGGAGACTTCAAGATATACCTGCATGTCCGCTCGCAGGCCTCAGATTCACCTTCTATTGTTCTTTGCTATTATTTACCTTATTTTCAAACAGTGTTGTATTTAGTGATTTTGAGTGTACCCTTAGTAGAGCTTATGACTCCTACTACCGATTTTGGAGAATGTATGACTATCGTTCAGTTTCAGCTATGTTATGTCATTTACCAGTTTTATAATTAATGGTTAAGTTGGTTATCTCTGCTAAATCTCATCATGTGTCAGGCTTACCTAGTCTTAGAGACTAGGTGCCATCACGATCCTAAAGTTGGGGTTTTGAGGTTGTGACAAGTTGGTATTAAAGCATGTAATGGGATATAACATGGAATAATGATGACATAAAGGTAAATAAGCCAACTCGCATGCTTTAACCCATGACAACGCATATACACTCGTCATCTTGCATATATGACTTACCCACACATAATTCACGTATTAATTAGACCAAATCTGAGATTCTGACCAAATTCCAATTATTCATTCACCTCTGAGCCCTGTTATGTTATTTATTTTGAAATTCGCCCTCAATTTGAAGTCTAAATCTCTATTTCTACAACAACAACAACAAACTTAGTGTAATCCCACAAGTGGGGTCTGGGGAGGGTAGAATATACACAGACCTTACCCTTACCTTCAAGAAGGCAGAGAGGTTGTTCTGGAAAACCCTCGGCTTAGGAAAAATAAAAGAATGGCAGAAACAAGCACACCAATTAGAAAACTGAAGCAAAAATACAAAGATACAGAACTAAAACTGAGTATTGTAATCAGAAGGCTAAAGCAACGACAATTAACCACATGAGTCAAGGAATATGAAAATATATAAATAATGCTAACTCATGTACTAAAGTTATTGTTACAGAGTAGGACAATGCTAGGCAACCTATCCTAACCCTTTACCTTTATCCTAAATATCCACACCTTCTTATCCATGGTCATGTTCTCAGTGAGCTGGAGCAACGCCATATCTTGTCTAATCGCCTCTCTCCAATACTTCTTCGGCCTACCTCTACCTCTCCGTATGACCTCCAGGCCAACCTCTCACACCTCCTCACCAGTACATCTATGCATGTCCTCCTCACATGCCCGAACCATCTAAGTCTCGCTTCCCACATATTTTTATCCACAGGTTCCACGCCCACGTTGTCACGAATAACTTCATTTGTAATTCTATCTAGTATGGTATGCTCGCACATCCATCTCAGCATCCGCATTTCAACCACCTTCATCTTTTGGATATGGGAGTTCTTGACTGGCCAACACTCCACCCCATAGAACATAGTCGGTCTGGCCGCTGCTCTATAAAACTTGTCTTTACGTTTGGGTAGCACATTCTTATCACATAACACCTGAAGCGAGCTTCCATATCATCCATCCTGCTCCAATATTATGCGTTATATCCTTGTCGATCTCTCCATTCCCTTGTATAACTGACCCAAGATATTTCAGATACTCTCCTAGGGATGCCTCACTTCTTCGTCCACCACCTGAGGCGTCCCATTGAACTTGCACTCCAAGTATTCTGTCTTGGTCTCGTTAACACCGCCTCACGTCTCGTCAATCAGAATAATGTCATTTGAAAATAACATGCATCACGACACCTCTCCTTGTATGTGGCGTCAACACATTGATTGTCAAAGCAAATAAAAATAGGTTGAGGGCTGAACCTTGATGCAACCCATCATATTGGGGAATGCTCTTAGTCTCCTCCCATGGTCCTCACTCGAGTATTAGATCCTTCATACATGTCCTTAATAACCTTGATGTAAGCAGCAGGAAAACCTATAGCCTCCAAACATATCCACAGAACCTCCCTTGGTACTTTATCATAAGCCTTCTCTATGTCTATGAACACCATATGTAAATCTCTCTTCCTCTCCCTATATTGCTCCATCAACATCCTAACAAGGTGAAAAGCTTCCTTAGTCGAACGTCCTGGCATAAATCCTAGCTGGTTTTCAAAAATATCCACAACCCTCCTCAAGATCAGCTCCACCACCCTCTCCCATACTTTCATAGTATGGCTTAGTAACTTGATTCCTCTGTCACGCCCCAAAACTGAGGGACGAGACCGGCGCCCAACCGGATGATCCCGATCAAGCGGACCTGGTTTGCCTTTCCTTCCCAACGCGCTACCCCGTGTTTAAAATATACATTATTCCACATGAATTAGCAATTTAGAGTTTAAGCATGAATACAATACTTGAGTTCATTTTATCCTTTATCATTTCCACATTTGATAATCACAAAACATACAATAATTCCGGTTCGGACCACGATTACTTGTAAACACATTTACTGCCCAAAATACATATATGTACAACCCACATCATGTCTACGGAGCCTCTAAGAGTACTAAGGGTTTACATAATACTTGCCGGCAACAAGGCCCCGGCTATACCTTAAAAAGACATAACATATACAAAAGAGATGGTATGGACTACACACGGCCCCGAGAGGAAGTGGGGCTCACTGGATCTACCGAAGGTATGAAGGAGAAAAACCACTATCGGCGGTCTGAGCTACCTGCTGCAGAACCACCTACATCCAAATAAAAGATGTAGCACCCCTAGAAAAAGGGACGTTAGTACCATTGAATAGTACTAGCATGTATGAACAAAGTTTATTCCAAGTAGAATCACACAATACACAATTGGAAGACAGTTAGGGTAACCACACAAGTACCAAACAAATATACAGAAAGTTACAAATGGAGATTCTACAGTTACTCATTTCAATTTTTCATCTGTTGCAGCGCGCAACCCGATCCCACCGTACATTCGCATCTCACCCTTATTACCTCTCCACCCTTATTACTTCGTGTTGCGTCGGTCAACCCTATCCCACCGTACTATCACATTTCACCCTTATTACTTCTCCACCCTTATTACTTCGTGTTGTGGCGCGCAACCTGATCCCACCGTACATTCACATTTCATAGCAACAATAACCAACAATTATATAACAGGGACCTTCATCATCAAGAACATAAGTTCATATCAACCAACAACTATATGAAGTCATGGCACAATAATCCTTACCTAACAGTAATTCACATATGGTGATGCCATCATTATTTAACTCAATTAAATCAATCCGCAATTTCTTTTCCTCATTTGCCACCCCCGGCCCTTAGAAATTAGATACCTTTCCACATTAGAGCACGTTAACAATCTTTCATTTAATAGCACATACTGCCATATTGACATATTCGAATATTTAACGAACCTTACACATGGTAGGATAAGCACAAAGAATCACCCTTCATAATCTCAATTAGCATGGTAATCGACTTAAGAAAAATCAGAGAATGAACTCGTACACCTCGACACAGAAGGACAATCAATTCACATATGCTCAAGCAAGAATTTCATACCGTGCGCTCGGACACCAATAAGGTAACTCTACAAGGATTAAAGTTAGCCATACATACCTTGAATCATAATTTCCCTTTTATTTTCTACCACAATTCACTGGACCTTCTAGCACCTTAAATCTAGTTCACAATCTGGCATAATTGAAGTTAGAATTAGGATTAATGATCATGTCTTGAACTCACTTGAGCATTTTATCAACCACTGGACCTTCTGGCACCTTAAATCTAGTTCACAATCTGGCATAATTGAAGTTAGAATTAGGATTAATGATCATGTCTTGAACTCACTTGAGCATTTTATCAACCACTGGACCTTCTGGCACCTTAAATCTAGTTCACAATCTGGCATAATTGAAGTTAGAATTAGGATTAATGATCATGTCTTGAAATTACTTGTTCCTTTAGATTAAATGGCCTCTTTTTAGTGAAAGATTACTCTAACCCATTTCCTTTTACTAGATTATGACTAGTTGGTTACATGCATGCAAGACTCCTACCCCC
>ML310803.1:88667-107794 GCA_005239505.1 Nicotiana paniculata
CCCATTTTGTAGTAAAGAAAATGGTGTCCTACTTGATCAATTTCAGGCCTGAGTAGTGATGGAGGAACAAATTTGATGAAGATGGAACTCTCTCTCTCTCTCTAGAATCCACTCTCTCCTCTCTCTAATTTATCAGAAAATGAGATTAAAATGAAAGGGGGAGGTGTTTTAATGAACTGGGGGACGGGTATAAAATTAGAAATTTAATAGTCCCGAAGCAGAAATGCGGTAAGGAATGCGATCACATTCCTGCTATGGGGTCCGCATTCCTGTCGCATAATTGACCCTCAAATGGGCCAAAAAGAAAAGTAGATTGCCCAGGTATGCGACCACTATGCGGTCCGCATACTATTATGTGATCGCATAGTGCGTCGCATAACTCCCTACGCAAAAATCAAGGTGCAAGAATGCTACTACTATGCGGCCCGCATTCGTGAAATGCGATTGCATTCTAGGCCGCATAGCTATCCTCAAAATGGACAGCAAGTTGTCCAGGTATGCGGCCACTATGCGGTTCACATACCTGATCTGCGACCACATAGTGGACCGCAGACCTGCGCAAATCTGAAAAATTTTATCCATTAAGTCCCAGGGGTACTTTTTACTCAAAAAGGGTCTGTTTTAAGAATTTATACAGTTATAACAACACGGGGACCTATCTGGGCATTATTATTCGCCATGAAATTTTACGGGTCTTTACATTCTCCCCCACTTAGAATCATTCGTCCTCGAATGAGGATCGGGGAATCACTAGAGTAGGAAAACACAAAATAAGCCAACCCTCAAATTTTTACTAACTCTGATATATCCTGAAAATTTCCCCAAAGTTTCCTTTGTAATTAGGCCTATCTACCTGTCAGAGAGCCCCTGAAACACATGTTTTACCAATTCCACACATTACCAGTTACTCTATCAACTTGCACATAATCTGGTCATTTCAACATTCCACAAGCCTTACATAGTTTGGTTAATTCCACAAATTTGCACATAATTCAACTATTACAATGAGTTGCACATAATTCAGCTATTTCAATGAGTTTCACAAAATCCAACTAATCACGACAACATATACATTTATGGCAAAAAGTTTGAGAAGTCACAATAGTAGGGTAATTAGGGGAGTGGAGTGTTCTTACACAAAATTTAACACAATATATAATTGCTTAGGAATGACAACTTCCAAAACCACTACCGGACTTATTCAAACAAGTGGGGATATTTCTCTCTCATTTCATTTTCCGCTTCCCATGTAGCTTCTTCGACTTGTTGACTTCGCCATAACACTTTAACAGAAGCAATCTCCTTGTTCATCAATCTACGGACTTGCCTATCAAGAACATCAACTGGAACCTCTTCATATTACAATCCTTCATTAATTTCAACCATCTCAACCGGCACAACGGCGGATGGATCCCCGATCACCTTCTTCAACATGGACACATGAAACATAGGGTGCACTAATGACATCTCAGGGGGAAATTCCAGCCTATCAGCCACCTGTCCTATCCTTTGAGCAACCCTATATGGCCCGACATACCTTGGTCAATTTCCCTTTCTTCCCAAACCGCTTCACGCCCTTCAGGGGAGACACCTTCAAGAATACCCAATCATCTACTTGAAACTCCAAATCTCTTCGACGAACGTCCACATAGGATTTCTGATGACTCTGAGCAGTCTTCATCCTTTCATGAATGACTTTAACTTTTTCCATAGCTTGGTGCACAAGATCCGGTCCTAGCAGTTCCACCTCGCCAACCTCCAACCATCCAATCGGAGACCTACACCTCCTTCTGTACAATGCCTCAAATGGGGCCATCTGAATACTAGCATGGAAACTATTATTATAAGCAAATTCTATAAGCGGCAAGTGATCATCCCAGCTACCCTTGAAATCTAATACACAAGCCCGTAACAAATCTTAAAGCGTATGTATGGTCCGCTCTGCCTGCCCATCAGTCTGTGGGTGGAATGCTGTGTTGAGATTTACCTGCGTACCGAAAACTTGCTGAAATTTCTTCCAAAAGTTAGCTGTGAACTGGGCCCCTTGATCCGAGATAATAGACACTAGAGTGCCATGGGGCCTGACTATTTCTTTGATATATAACTGAGCGTACTGTTCTGCAGTATCGGTGGACTTGACTAGCAAGAAATGCGCCAACTTCGTGAGTCGATCCACTATTATCCAAACTGAGTCGAACTTATGTGGAGTGCGGGGTACCCCACCAGAAATTCCATATTGATCATTTCCCATTTCCACATTGGTATTTCCATAAGCTTCGTCAACCCACCAGGCCTCTGATGCTCGGCCTTCACTTGCTGACAATTCGAACATCTAGCCACAAGGTCCGCCACACCCCTTTTCATACCGTTCCACCAATAAATCCCCTTGAGATCATGATACATCTTTGTATAACCTGGGTGTACTGAATACCTGGAATTGTGAGCCTCTGCCATTACCCCTTCCCGAAGATCATCCACATCCGACACACATAGTCTCCCTTGGCACCACAAAACACCATCATCAATGCCGAGTGAAAATGTTGTAGTCTTATGATTGAGAATTGCCTCTCTCAACTGTACCAATGCTGGATCTCTGAATTGCTTTTCCTTGATTTCCGTTACAAGTGAAGATTCTGCTCTGTTACGCACCACGACATTCCCTTCATCTGAGGTCGAAAGACATACCCCCAGACTAGCCAACTGATAAACCTCCCAAGCCAAAAGTCCTCTCACCTGCTTCCCAATGAGCTAAGCTACCCATGGATTTCTGACTAAAGAGTGTCGGCTACCACATTTGCCTTTCCTGGATGGTACAAAATATTCATATTATAATCCTTGAGCAATTCTAACCACCTCCGTTGCCTCAAGTTCAACTCCTTTTGTTTGAATGAATATTGAAGACTCTTGTGGTCTGTGAACACGTCCACATGGACCTCATAAAGATAATGCCGCCAGATCTTTAATGTAAACACAATTGCCGCGAGCTCCAAATCATGCGTCGGATTATTCTTCTCGTGATTCTTGAGTTGCCTAGAAGCATACGTTATAACCTTCCCGGACTGCATCAACACATACCCCAAACCAACCCTTGAAGCATCACAATAAACCATAAATCCCTCTGTACTCTGGCAAGGTCAGCACCGACGCCGTAGTTAATCTCAATTTCAATTCCTGAAAACTCTTTTCACAAGCATCGAACCACTGGAACTTAACCGACTTCTGTATCAACTTAGTCAATGGGGAGGCGAGGGTAGAGAATCCCTCCACGAACCTCCGATAATATCCAGCCAAACCCAAGAAACAGCGAATCTTTGTCGGGGTCGTTGGCCTAGGCCAACCCTTTACCACTGCAATCTTTTTGGGATCAACCCGAATCCCTTCCCTGGAAACAACATGGCCCAAAAAGACGACTAATTCTAGCCAAAATTCACATTTTGAAAACTTTGCATACAACTGGTGTTGATGAAGAGTCTGCAGAACTGCCTTGAGGTGAGTAGCATGATCTTCCTGACTTCGCGAATAAACAAGGATATCGTCAATGAAGACAATCATAAAGGAGTCAAGAAACGGCTTGAAAACCCGATTCATAAGATCCATAAAAGTTGTTGGGGCGTTGGTTAGCCCAAAAGACATTACCAGAAATTCAAAGTGCCCATATCAAGTCCTGAAGGCAGTCTTAGGAATATTCTGCTCCCTGATCTTTAACTGGTGATACCCGAACCGCAAATCAATCTTTGAGAAGAACCTATCACCTTGCAACTGATCGAACAAATCATTTATCAAAGGCAATGGGTATTTGTTTTTGATGGTGACCTTGTTGAGCTGCCGATAATCAATACACATCCGAAGCGACCCGTCTTTCTTTCTAACAAAAAGAACCGGTGCGCCCCAAGGCAACACATTTGGCCGTATGAAACCCTTTTCAAATAGATCTTTCAATTGCTCTTTTAACTCTCTCAATTCTGTTGGCGCCATTCGGTAAGGTGGAATAGATATTGGCTGCGTATCTGGCAATACATCAATCGCGAAATCAATCTCTCTATCTGGAGGAATCCCAGGAAGCTCGTCCGGAAATACTTCAAGAAATTCATTCACGACAGGCACAGATTCGGGAGCAGGCACCTCTGAAGTGGTGTCCCAAATCCGGACCAAATGGTAGATGCACCCTTTTCTGATCATCTTTGAGGCTTTAAGGTAGGAAATAAATCTACCTCTTGGAACAACATTATTCCCTTCCCACTCTATAACTAATTCATTAGGAAACTCAAGCCTCATAATTTTGGTTCGGCAGTCGAGTTTAGCAAAGCACGAGTAGAACCAATCCATCCCCATAATTACATCAAAATCTACCATTTCTAACTCAATAAGATCGCCCGTGGTATCCCGACACGCACCGTGACAACACAATTTCTATAGACTCGCACGGTCGTAATAGAATCACCAACCGGAGTCGACACAGAGAACGTCTCGTGAAGTTGTTCAGGTTCTATCCCAAAACTTGAAGCAATAAATGGAGTAACATATGATAAAGAAGACCCGGGATCAATAAGAGCATAAACATCATGTGACTGAACAGTCAGAATACCTGTGACAACATCTGGGGAAGTCTCCGCACTTTGGAGACCACTCAAAGCATAGAATCAACTGGGTCCCCCTCGACACCGTGCTCCACCCCTAGTTGTACCGCGCCCTGCTGGAGCTGGAGGGCGTGCTGAAGATGTAGCGGCTGAAGAGATAGATGGCTGAGCAGTACCCCTACTCGCGCCCTGACTGGGTGCGCGGCAGTCACGCTGGATAAGGCCTCTCTCTCAGCATCGATAGCACACCGGTATATCCAAGAAACAAGGCTCAGAATGATACCTCCCACACTTAGGTCATGGAGCCCTCGCTGCTGCTGGAACCTCCCACCTAAACGACCCGACTGATGGAACCTTCTGCTATATGAACCTGGTCCAAAGCGACCCCCCTGCTGATAACTGTGCCCTGATGACGGGGCACTAGCTGAGGACTGCCGTAGGACTGGGATTGCCCTGATGACCCTCTCCCAAGGGCTGACCTCCCACCTGCAGCTGAGCTCCCAGGGTTTCCCGATGACCGGGCCCTACTACCACTCTCTCTCTCTCCATCCTTATCTTCAACTTCCGAGCCTCTGTGGCCTGGACGAATCCCACGATCTTGCCATAATTCATATCCGAATGTAAGGAAGCTGTAGAAGCTTCATTAACAACCAAGGGACCAAGGCCCTGAACAAACCGTCTAACTCTGGCCTCCATAGTCAGCATCATGTGGGTGGCATATTTGGACAGGCGCACGATCTCCATGTGTTAGTCCCACACACTCATGTTCCGCTGCTTAAGGACCTCAAACTCGGCGACACGAGCTTCCATAGTCTCGGCAGGCAAGAAATGATCCATGAAGGCATCAACAAACTCATCCCACTTCGCTGGAGGGATCCTTTCCCCATGGGACCCCTCCCACATCTCAAACCACGAATACGCTGCTCCATTTAATCGATAGGAAGCCAACTCAACCCCTCTATCTCTGTAGCCTTCATAACCCGGAGAGTCTTGTACATTTCATCTATAAAATCCTGAGGACCTGCCTCTGGGTCGGTGCCTGTGAAATCTGGAGGGGCTAACCGCAGAAACTGGTTGACCCTGGCCTGAAGAATCCCCTTGCTCGCTAGAGGATGCAGGGGCAACACTTGATCTTTGGGCCTGGGATGCCACTAGCTGGGTCAACATCTGAATAGCTCCCCTGAGGTCCCCATCATAAATACCGGGACTAGTAGCTAGGACTGAGGAAGGATCAGGAACATCAAGGGACTGTAGCACCCTCCGCTGGAGCAGGAATAGGAATATCCTGGCCTAGGATGGAAGATTCAGGCAAATTCAGGGTCGGGGAATCATTCTCACCCGCACCATCAGATAAAGAATTCATGGCCATTCCTGGGGTGGCATTGACCTCTGGGCCGAGTCGGGCTCTCTTCTTGGGTGCCATTTACTGAAAATTGGAACAATGCACGAGTTAGAGATAGACAACCTCACATTTCACCACATCGCACGATACAGAGTAACAATGAAAGGGTACTTTCCTAAATGCCCATGCAGCTCCCTAATTATAGATGTGGTCGACAACACACCGATAAGAAGGGCTCTACTATACACGGCTCCGAGACATCCTAGGACACTTTTAAAACCTTAGGATCTGATACCAAGTTTGTCACGCCCCAAAACCGAGGGACGAGACCGGTGCCCAACTGGATGATCCCGGTCAAGCGGACCTGGATTGCTTTTCCTGTCCAACGCGTTACCCCGTGTTTACAATATACATCATTCCACATGAATTAGCAATTTAGAGTTTAAGCATGAATCAACTACTTGAGTTCATTTTATCCTTTATCATTTTCACATTTGATAATCACAAAACATACAATAATTTCGGTTCGGACCACGATTACTAGTAAACACATTCACTGCCCAAAATACATATATGTACAACCCACATCAAGTCTACGGAGCCTCTAAGAGTACTAAGGGTTTACACAATACTTGCCAGCAACAAGGCCCCAGCTATACCTTTAAAAGACATAACATATACAAAAGAGATGGTATAGACTACACACGGCCCCGAGAGGAAGTGGGGCTCACCGGATCTGCCGAAGGTATGAAGGAGAAACACCACTATCGGCGGTCTGAGCTACTACTATGGAACCACCTACATCCATATAAAAGATGTAGCGCCCCCGGAAAAAGGGACGTTAGTACCATTGAATAGTACTAGCATGTATGAACAAAGTTTATTCCAAGTAGAATCACACAATACACAATTGAAACACAGTTAGGGTAACCACACAAGTACCAAACAAATATACAGAAAGTTACAAATGGATATTCCACAGTTACTCATTTCAATTTTTCATCTGTTGCGGCGCGCAACCCGATCCCACCGTACATTCTCATATCACCCTTATTACCTCTCCACCATTATTACTTTATGTTGCGTTGCGCAACCCAATCCCACCGTAGTATCGCATTTCACCCTTATTACCTCTCCACCCTTATTACTTCGTGTTGTGGTGCGCAACCTGATCCCACCGTACATTCACATTTCATAGCAACAATAACCATCAATTATATCACAGGGATCTTCATCATCAAGAACATAAGTTCATATCAACCAACAACTATATGAAGTCAAGGCACAATAATCCTTACCAAACAGTAATCCTCATATGGTGATGCCAAATTATTTAACTCAATTAAATCAATCCACAATTTCTTTTCATCATTTTCCACCCTCGGCCCTTAGAAATTAGATACATTTCCACATTAGAGCACGTTAACATTCTTTCATTTAATAGCACATACTGCCATATTGACATATTCGAACATTTAATGAACCTTACACATGGTAGGATAAGCACAAAGAATCACCCTTCATAATCTCAATTAGCATGGTAATCGACTTAAGAAAAATCAGAGAATGAACTCGTACACCTCAACACAGCAGGACAATCAATTCAGATATGCTCAAGCAAGAATTTCATACCGTGTGCTCGGACACCAACAAGGTAACTCTACAAGGATTAAAGTTTGCCATACATACCTTGAATCAGAATTTCCCTTTTATTTTCTACCACAATTCACCGGATCTTCTAGCACCTTAAATCTAGTTCACAATCTGGCATAATTGAACTTAGAATTAGGAATAATGATCATGTCTTGAACTCACTTGAGCATTCTATCAACCACTAGGTGTTCCTTTAGATTAAATGACCTCTTTTTAGTGAAAGATTACTCTAACCCATTTCCTTTTACTAGATTATGACTAGTTGGTTACATGCATGCAAGACTCCTACCCCCATCTTCATGAACTCACCTAACCATGTTTTATTTTAACAAAAATCTGGAAATTAAGGTTGGTGGGTAGAATCTTACCTCTTGTAGGGAAGAAAATGGTGTCCTACTTGATCAATTCTAGGCCTGAGTAGTGATGGAGGAACAAATTTGATGAAGATGGCACTCTCTCTCTCTAGAACCCACTCTCTCCTCTCTCTAATTTATCAGAAAATGAGCTTAAAATGAAAGGGGGAGATGTTTTAATGAACTGGGGGTCAGGTATAAAATTAGAAATTTAACAGTCCCGAAGCAAAAATACGGTCAGGAATGCGATCCCTGCTAGCGGTCCGCATTCGTGTCGCATAATTGGCCCTCAAATGGGCCAAAAATAAAAGTAGACTTCCCAGGTATGCGACCACTATGCGGTCCGCATACCTGATCTGCGATCGCATAGTGGACCACAAACCTGCGCAAATTTGGAAAATTTTATCCTTTAAGTCCGGGGGTATTTTTTACTCAAAAAGGGTCTGTTTTAAGAATTCTACAGTTATAACAACACGTGGACCTATCTGGGCATTATTTTTAGCCATGAAATTTTACGGGTCTTTACAGCCTCGGTAGTTGTTGCAACTTTGGATATCACCCTTGTTCTTATACAGTGGGACCATTGTACTCCATCTCCATTCTTTAGGCATCTTTTTCGTCCTAAAAATGACATTAAATAACCCAGTGAGCCACTCCAAGCCCGCCCTACCCATGCTTTTCCAAAATTCCACCAGAATCTCGTCACGGCCGGTCCCTCTCTCCCTGCTCATCTTACGCATAGACCTCTCAAACTTTTCAACTCTTAGATGGCTATAATAACCAAAATCCTGACGACACTCAGAGTTTTCTAAGTCTCCTAGATCAATGTTCCTATCCCCCTCTTCGTTTAAGAGATTAAGGAAGTAAGTCTTCCATCTACGTCGATAAGTGACTCACCCAACAAAACTCTGTCGTCCTCATCCTTGATGCACTTTACTTGGTATCTCTCGCACCTTGGCTAGCCTGTATAACTTCTTATCCCATACTCTACCTTCGAGTTCTTCATACAAGCGTTCAAACGCAGCAGTCTTGGTCGCATTAAACTTTGCTTCCTTCTTAGCCATCTTATACCGCTCCCTATTCGTACTCTTCGCCTCCTCGTCCCCGCTCTCCAGAACTTCAGATATGACGCTTTATTGACCTCCACTTTATTTTGAACCTTAATACTCCACCACCAATCCATTTTACGGCCACCATATGATCCCTTCGAGACCCCCAATACCTCTCTAGCAGTCTCCCTAATGCAATTCACAGTCGCGGTCCACATACTACTCGCGTCCCCAGTTCTCCTCCATGATCCCATAACCAACAACCTATCTCCCAACTCTTATGCTCTATCTTTTGTTAAAGCTCCCCACTTGATCCTAGGTAGACCAAACACAGTCCTATTTCTTCGCTTCCTCATGATCTCCAAGTCCATGACCAGAAGCTTATGCTCAGTGTGAGATTCTCACTCGGTATGACCTTACAGTCCACACACAGACCTTTAGCGGACTTCCTGAAGAGTAGATAATCATTCTGGGTCCTGACCATTGAACTCTGAAAGGTGACCAAGTGCACCTCCTTCTTCGGAAAACCAAAGTTCGCTATTACCAAGTCAAACGCCTTAGCAAAATCCAGTAGGGATGTACCACCTTCGTTTCTAACTCCAAACCAAAACCGCCATGCACGTCATCGTAGCCTCTCGTATGTCGCCCCTTTGTGGCTATTGAAATCCCCTACTATGAAAAGCTTCGCAGTGTATGGAATACCATGCACAACCTCGTTAAAATCCTCCCAAAACGCCTTTGACCTCCTCATCCAAGCCTACTTGGGGTGGTACGCTCTAATCACGTTTAGAGTAAAAACTCCAACAACTCTCTTAATACCCATCAACATGTCGTTCACCCTTCTAACCTCCACCACTAGCTTCCGACGATCCCTATCAACCAAAATATCTAACCCATTCTTACTCCTCACGTGTCCAGAGTACCAAAGCTTAAACCCATCTACATCTTGAGCCTTATCTCCCACCCGTCTAGTCTCCTGTAGAGAAGCTATATTTACTTCCTCTTATGGAGAATCTTGGCTAACTCTACAGACTTTTTCGTCAAAATCCCTACATTCCAAGACCCAACTCGCAACCTGGGGGCATCCTTACTACCCTTACTCCCCTTTCCCTCTACCCATCCACCCCCTATGGAACCTTCCCCCCCCCCCCCTGAGGACATGACCTTAATTTCCATGCCATCGTTCAGTACAACCACTATAATCTAATACACTCTAAGCAAGTAGGGGCACGACTAATGAAGTAAGAACGATAGTAGCAACAAGGTATGTGAGATTAAGTACCCTAAAGAGTGCTAAAAAAGGTTCGATAATAATAATGTTTAACAACAAATAACAAGTAAATAGAATGTAAAAGAACAAGAACACACTAAGAGCAAAGCAACAACAAGCTAATATGCAATTTACCAAAAATTTAAACTGAGATGCCCAATTGATAAATCTCAATTTTTAAAATCCCTAATCTCTACCTTAAAATTCATAAATTTGATGTTCAAGATTCATGAAAGTAGTTGAAATTGATTGAAAACTAATTGAAGATGCTTACCAACGAATTTGGGAAGAAAAGATCTCAACGAATTGCCTCTATGAAGTCTAGGGTTGAAAATAGTGTAAAATGAGTTAAGTCCTGACTTTTCCATCTTTTACCCAGCTGCAGGTATTGCAATTGCGAACTCTACTTCGTAATTGCGATCATCGTAAATGCGACCAGTGCCACATACCACATAAATCGCAAATTCGACAAAAATCATGCATTCGCGATGCCCCTTTCCATCGCAAATGCGATCAAAGATTCGCAAATATTCTAGTATCTAGTCATAAACCGACTAATGCATCGCAAAAGCGGTACTCGTCTGTCCGCAATTGCAAACACTTCTTCGAAAATGCGAGGCATACAGTTCAACACCAGTAACAGAACCACACCTGCTAATCTGCATCAGTCCACAATGCATCTTAAACTTACCTAAGCCCCTCAGGGTCCAAACCGAACATGCAAACAAGTGTAATTGCATACTACAAACTTGCTCGCTACCTCAAATAATCAAAATAACATCAAATAACAAGAATCAATCATCAAAACTCTAGATTTCCACTTAAAACTCACTTTTCACAATCTTTCACAAAATACACCAAAAGGCGCTCGGATCATCCCGAACCCCAACCAAACGTGCGTACAAATCCAAAAATATCATACAGACCTACCGGAATCGTCAAAACACCGATCCGAGATCGTTTACAAAAACGTTGACCGTGGTCAACTCAAACTTCACTTTAAGTTAAAAATTACGTTTTTTTCAAAATTTTACGTAATAGCTTTCCGGAAAATGATATGGATGATGCACACAAATCGATAAACATCAAGTGAAGCTATGAGAAGTATCAAAATATAAAAATTAAGAAAATTAAGACTAGTACTCAAAATGAGCTATCGAACGTAGTAGAAAAGCTCATTAAAGAGGTTGGTATATATTAAAAACACCATCTTGGTCGAGACACAGGTGTCGAAATGCCTAGTCATTTCTCACCAGGAAGAGTTACCAGATGCCTCCAGAGAAAGAAAAGAACGGACAAGATAAATTGTGTGTATTAGGTCGAGCCTTCTGATGTTGTTGGGCAAGCTGAGTCAAAACCCGAGCCATAACCAATAAATGGAGACAACCATGCTAATCCAAGCATAGCAAAAGTGTCAGTGTCTATTAAATTGGTGCTAAAAAGGCTCAAAGCTTCGAACAAGGAATTTGAGGAATACAAGAAACAAAAGAAAGATAAGAAATTGAAGCTGAAAAGAAATTTTCTATTTATAGAAAACTCGAGGAAGAAGAGAAAAGAAGGCTCAAAGAGGAGCTTACAAAATTTAGGTAACAACTAGAAGTTGAGAAGAAGGTAATCAGGGGATATTTGAAGAAAATTATTTCAAAACAATTGAAAGGAGAGGGGAAAGATCTGAAAATGACCTAAAACAACAACATCCAACAGTAACAGTAAGAGATGCCACAACATTCTTGAATTGATAGTTTTTATTTTAATGCCGAATATGTAAATACTGAAAAATAGTAGTAAATTTAACAACACTTTGTTCTTCCTTAGTAAAAATCGAATTTTTTTTAGAAATAAAATTTTGTAATGGAAAAAGGATAGACAATAGAATAAATGTGATAATTAGGATGGAAACAGAATTGGGGGATTGAAATTTTTTATTTGGCACATATTTCAAAATTTATTAATAGTATTTGAGTATAAAATATATTAATCCTAGCGACCGTATTTTCTTTATGCGAGACATTAACATATCCTAATCTAGCATACCATAGAGAAATAAACTAAACTATATAAGCAAAAGTAGATGAATTTCAATAATAAAATCAGAAATATTAAGCACAAATTAGTCATGGTTCTAATATTCTTTGTCCACAAAAGTACCATTTTTGGTCAACTCAACCTCATTATTTTCAAATGAAACATTCACACCAGTTTTTCCTAATAATCTTACAGAAATCAAATTGATTTGGAAATTAGGAGCATGAAACACGTCACTCAAATTATCAGATATGAGTTTGAGATAAAAATTTTTTTTTACCAAAAACGAAAATTCTTGAGTCACCAAGATAAATAGGTTATCCTCCCTTCTCAACTTAAGTGTAAGATAATAAGTTATTTTTGTTTGCACAAATGAGCTAAGTAGCATTAGAGTCTATCACTGGTCTCTCGTATTGGCCCATTATTTATTTGAGATAAACCGCAATAATTATATTATCTGTTTTAATCAAATTTAGTTTTGATTTAACAAAATTATTATTCATCCCAACTCTTGTCTTCCATTGAGGAGTATTTTTCTTCAAAGTTTTAATATTAGCGTAGGGCTTGTAACCATGTCTATTTACATATTTGTATTTTGACATTGATGTCTGCCCAAATTGTGGATGCAACAACACATTTGCAACACCATAAATAACTGGAATAGGAGCACCATGAATATCTGATAGGACAACTGGAAAAGGAACAACAGGGACAACATAAAAATGGATAGCATCATCAAAAATTTGTGTAGTAGTATTATTTGCGTTAGTTTCTTAGATTGTAGGAAATAAACACGGGGAAATAAAAATAACAGTGCAATACTATTTATAATTGAATATACAAATGGCTTGATTTGTGTTGAGCACTATTCTAAAAATAGCTTGAGGCATGCTGGACATTATCCTAAGAAAATATTCGGCAATGTAAAATGTCTTCCCAAGATAAAACATGTATGCCTTTATTTTTAGAGGATACAGAAATCATCAAAAAATAAATTATAAATTCAGCAAGTTTGAAAAATGAAAATAAAGAAAAGACAAAACTATAAAGGAAATTGGAGACAAAGAGAAAGCTGAGGAGAAAATAGATGGAAGAAAACTCTCTTGGGTTGTCTGCTGAAGTGAAAATTGTAACCTTTTTATATGGCGAAGCCTTTACATGATAAGTGGGGCTAGCTTTGTTGTCAAAATAATTCGATGCATTTTAGCATACACATCTTCCCATTGACACTCTTCCTTCTCGCAAGGAAACGTGGCCAAATGAGCCATTTGTCCACAAAATTTTGAAATACTGCCACAAAACATTTATGTGGTGACAACATGACGAGCAGTGACAAAAATCTCATGACTTTTCTGTTGTCAAATCAGAGGCAGAATTTGAGCTTTCACCATGTACCCTGCATTAATGAAAAAATATGTGTTCGTCAACAATATATAAAAATCGTTTTTTAAAATCTAAAACAGAAAAGTATAGTATCTTCTTCACAAAAGATTTTACTATTAAGTTTAGTTAGAGTACAGATGGATTAGGTAGTGACGGAAGCAGATTTAGGAAAGTAACTTATATAAAAAAAAAATTAAGAGCAAAGAAAACTTTTTCATGAATGTTTTCATAATATTTAGGGAGAAGAGTATATCCTTTAGGACGTATATACTCTCAAAAATAATTTTCAGATTTTGAAAAGTTTGAAGAATAAAATGTCAAGTGGAGAAGGGGTCGGCAATCAAGGGCTGGGGTAGGAAAACAAAATATTCAACAAATTCACTGTAGTCCGCCTTAGTTTTTTGGCTAGATTTTTCCTTATTCGAATTCTTGAATAATTTTCCACTTCTCCTGATGATCATTTGAAATCTTAAAGGGTGATCCATGAAAATATGCATTAATTAAAACTTTTCATTAGAAATGTATTAGTATAAAGATACTGTTCATTGATTCAGAAAAAGGAAGTGTAATTTATTTGGAGCATTGGAAAAGAAAAGAACAACCGTTGGCTAGAATTATTATAATCAATGGCTTCCTCGTATTCTCGTAGAAGCTCAACCCTCGGATTGCTAGCTGATGAGTCTCTTATCGTACATCCCTAGAAACTTCAACAATCAATAAGAGGTTAACAAGAAAAAGAAAAAAAAAGAACGACTTCATTCTTCTCTCGAAATTATTGATAATTTTCTTCTTATGTAAATTAAATTAATCAATTCTGGAAGATAAACTCTCTTCTTCTTGTGGAAGATTCTTGAGAAAATGAACACTCCATGACTTCTCCTTCGTGTGATCACTTCTGAAGTACTCCCTCTGTTTACTTTAACTTATCCACTATACTAAAAATATATTTTGACTTTTACTTGTCCGTTATACTAAATCAACAGAAGACAATCTTTTTTTCCTATTTTACCCTTATTATTATCTTCATTCCTCAAATCATTTCCGAAAATTTTTGGAAATGCTTATCATTATTATGACTAAAATTTTAAAATACATATTTCATTTATTATTTGTTAAGGTGCGTGAATAACGTAATCATATGCTCTAGTTTACATAGGATTGTATTAACCTTATTTTAAAGACTAGTGAAAAAAATAAGATGGATATTGAAGACTAGTGAAACAAATAAGATAGATATTTTAAAGAATCCATATATTATGTGTTTTTTAAAAAAATATCGACATCTTTCTATTACTGCTCGCGTGAAATTGACGAACCTGACTCGTGGCGCGGGATGGTGTTGTGAAAAATGAAGGTGATAAGGGCATGGTATAATAAGCTGTTGATTGCAGAAATTGAGGAGTGAATGGGCCTTGAAACTGAGGCACCATTTGTAATGATGAAGAGGTAGGCGGGGCAAATGGAGGAATTACAGTTTGATTAGCCATAATTCCATTTGTTGGCTCCATTTGAGGCATTTGCATCATCCCAGCTTCACTCATATATGCTTCTTGGGTCATTAACCCCATCCTCATTGATGTTAGCTGTTGTTCCCCAATTGCAAATTCCTGTCATCACATAATACGCTTCGTAATAATGAAATAATATGACAAGTGAGATAGGTGATTTTAATACTTTTGGCCAAACTTTTAAAATCAGCATTTTTATCCAAAAGTATTTTTGGTGCGAATCAGTTTGTGTTTGACTAATTAATTTGAAAACTACATTTGAGCAGCAATTAGTGCTTGTCAAGCCTTTAAAAGTGTTTCGAATTGTATTTTTCTCAAAAGTGCTTTGGAAAAAAAACTATTTTTTTCTGCTTCTTCAAAACTTTTTCTGCTCTACTCAAATGCATTTTTTTTTTCTTTTCTAAAAGTTTGGCCAAACACTTTAACCTTGAAAAAAATACTTTTTTTTTAGTTGAAAAAGGTGAGCTTGGTCAAATAAGTTCTGTATATTGACGTCGAAAAAAGTTTTTACACCATCAAGTCAAATTAATCTATAATTGTACGTGGTTGTAAAATGTAACCTGATGTATAACAGGTTAAACTGCGTTTATAATGTACAAATTATATATATACATAGACACACATTTAATAAGCTACTAATAAAGTGAGATGATAAGAGTTACTTGATGAAGTTGCTGTAGAGCTTGAATGTACTTAATGGCATCATCTAGTATGGACGCTTGGTCTACCTGTGAAGAGTAAATACACTTGAGACAAATACAAGTATTATCATTTAAGACAATGTCTCTTAATTCTACTTAAGTTTAAAACAACAGAGTCTGCTTATAGATCTAGTAATAATTACCTTGTCACAGCCAGGAATCAGTTCTCGCAATGCTTTAATTCTGTGACGGACTCGTCCTCCGCGCCACTGCTATGCAAAATTCGAAATTTCAAAAGTTATCAACTAGCAAATGAGTGATAAAGTTTAAATGGGTGATTGTAGTGCATTATCAATCAGTGGATGTAGGCAACATCCTGTTTTCACCCGCCCAAAATCGGCTATCATCTTTCATGTGGAAAATGGAGATATCAGGGTTTGCAAAAGGTTCTGCTGTCAACAACTTTAGATTCATTTATCACGGCAATACTATTTTAGGAGAAGCTGTAATTGCATTTTGGTGCGCTAACTAGAATCAAAGAACTCAACTAGCAATGATAAATTAAATAAATACAAAGAGTTGAGCGAGTCAATGAACCATAGTAAATCATCCCCAATTTTTCTAAAGATAATTTTGGCCCCCTCTAACCTTCTTTTGTTTTCGCAAGAATAATAAAAGTAGATACTTCAGTGGTTTTACTATTATTGGTGCAATGAACTACGAAAGCAACACCAGTTGAAACCCCATCATCCTCTTCAAAATTTCAACATCTGCGCATACCGGGGAGGTATTTTTAGGAGAAATTAGGGAAGAAGATATGAAATTAGATGAAGATTCTGTGGGTATTTCTGGTTCGAGAGGCCATAAGTTGGAGTTGGAACCACAATTAGGTTTTTGGGGCTATGTGTTGGCACAGGGAATGAGCGACACCAAGCCCCACGATGATGCTGCGGCAGTTCATGTTGCTCTGTTTTGTGTGCAGAGCATTGTGACACGAGAGTATGGAAGGAGAAACCGAGGAAGAATACGGTACAACAACAACAAACGCATTATATTTCCACCCAAGGGTCACGGCGAAGTCAAGAAATTTTCGGGCCTTCCAACTTTTTAGAGAGAAAAATTTCTGTGGGTGCTCAATATATACTATCTAATTACCTATACACACAATATAAATCCTTTTTTCAATGAAGCATAATACATGAACCTTACATTTACCTAATAAAAGTAGAGAGGTTATTTTCAACCGACCTTGACCCAAAAAAGATAGAGAAGAAAAAGAAAGAAAAAAAAGAAAAAAAAAAAAAGAATAAGTAACACTAAATAGCAAGAGAGTAACAACAGAAGAAGATGGTGTTAGAGAGAAATTCTTTTTTTAGCTATCCCTTAAAGTGAGAATCACTCTTGTGTTTTATCAGAGTTTTGCGTTTAAGAATCACATATATTTGGGTGTTAAGAGTCTCTAATAGGAACAAGATTTAATTGAGGTATCAAAATGAAAGTTTGTGTCAACTTTAGGGGCCCTATATATGTTTGGCCTTTCTGAAAAATCCTTCTTACCCTCGCCAGATGTTGTTATGTGCGCCAAAAGAACTTGCTTTATCTGAATTACATCGCAGCAGACACATGACAACAATATAAAAACAAATAGATAAATAAATAACACTCGCGCGAGCCCTTTGTATGCAATATTTTCAGTTCTGATAATATTAATTACCAGTCGTTGGATATGCTGGAAAAAAGTATAATATCGGCGGTCATAAATATAGAGAAAATAATATTAGGTGCTACTTACTCTTGTGGTATTCCTGCTATTGGATTCTCTCACATTGTGTAAGGAATGAAAATAGGTAAGCATTTCATCCGTATTACCAATCTCCGTTGCTAAATTGATTTCATCTTCACCTTCATCTCGAGATTCTTGTTGCTTTTCAAGCTCATTTTCTTTATTGAACTCCATTATATTTTTGCTACTTTCTCACTTTCTATGAATATGTGGTTGTCATGTTTTCTGTGTTCATGTGAGAATATATATAGCTACTTCTTTACTATCTATTAATAATATAATAATATTGAAACGCCGACTTTGTAAAATATTGTATAAACTAATTGAAGCAGCTGAAATGCTTAAGCGAAAAGGAGATCTGTGTGCTTTATAAGTTCTACTTTCCATTTTCTTTTTGTAGTTTTGCAGAGGTATTGTTGCCATACTACATGCTACATGAATAGTATTATCAATGACAGTATTCCCATGATTTGGTGTATCCGTCGGTCAGTACTGTATGGTTAAATATTTTTGGTATTCGATTTTTATATACAGTTAAAATCAGGTTTATCCGATTTTACTGATTAACCGAGATCAGAGGGACGGATCGAAGATCGGTCTCGTAATAGATCAGATCGAGACATGATGATAAGGTTCCGAGTTCGGGATTCGAGGTACCTACCGAAATTGAGACCAATAAGAACCGATACCAAACAAGGTAGACATCGAGCGAGATCGGAGACAGGGTAATAACGAAAATGCGAGATATCCGTGACCGGTCGAAGATCGTGGCGGAAATCTCGGAACGGATCAAATCAAGAGCGGTTAATTAGCTAATCATGGGGTTTCCTTCTGTAATTAGAGTTGTGCCATATGTAGAACCTCTCTACTATATAAAGGGGAGTTCTAATCATTTGTAAAACACATTATTCTGGCATATCAAAAACAATATAACATTCTCTTTAGCTCAAACTCTCTTATTCCTCATTTCATCAGTTTATTAGTTCATTTTTATGTACTCCATTACTACAATATCAGTCAGTTTGAGGGCACATTAGCTCGAGGGTTGAATTGCATTTCAAACACCGGTTTGCTTTACTTTATTATCAATTTCTATTATTAATCTTCATATTTATCAATTGGTATTAGGTGAAATCACGTGTCCTTAAAACCACATTATAAGTTTAATTGTCATCCAATTTTAAGGGTAAACAGTTTCTTAAAATGTTATATCAATACCGTACCTAATTAAATTCGGCATGGTTCGATTTTTCTCCTTTCGGTTTCAGTTTACTCGGTTCGGTAACTTCGGTTTATTCAGTTTGAATATTAGTTAGTGCATAGAGTCATAGACTGTAATATTCTTAACTAAAATATTCAAAAGTACAACACTAAAAACGTTTGTTGACAAAAAATTTGTCCAAAATCAGCAAATATCAACCTAGAGAGACAAAACTGTACACAAAAGAATAAATTTGATCACTAAAAATGTCTTGTTACTTGCTTAGAGTTAATTGATGAACGTGGAAAATAAAGGAAAATAAAATTTTAGATTATATATATA